>PVHY01006417.1:21110-74785 GCA_004024945.1 Uropsilus gracilis | reverse complement strand
TGGGGGGGGGGGGGTGAGTGAAAGCCGCGCGCGCGGGTCCAGGTAAGCGAGGCTTTCCTTTGCACAGCGGCGGGTGGAAGTCGGGGATAACTGAGCGAGCGAACGCTTGCTCTTCCCTGTACCCCCATATTCACCGGGGAAAGGGGGTGGGGGGACACGACGACGACAGCCCGTTTGCTTTCCACACTGTTGCAGTCTTCTGTGTGGAAAGCTGAGCACTTCAAAGCCTCTGAAATGATAAAGGACGTGACACGTTTCCTGGTCAGCGGTCCAGGACCTGTGGTTTTCCCGTGTTCTTAAAAACAACAAAAAAACCAGGGTGTGTTCTCCAGAATGCAGCCTCTCTTTCCTCCGAGGCAGCTCCACAGCAGAGGCGAAGCCTGCATCAAGAGAGGAGGCTTCTGGAAGTCGGACCCAGGTGGACTGTTGGGGAAAAACGCTTTGACGGCAAACGGCTCAGTCAGCTTTCTCTGTGTTTCCTGCGTTGTTTCTCTTCTTTCCCAGATGCCTACCTATTTCAGTTGTGAGCACAGCAGATGAAAAATAGCTTTTCTCTTGTTTTGTACTTAATTAGTTTATCCTGTTATGTTAGAGGACTTTTTAAAAGAGGCTTTTCTTGGGGGGGGGGCGGGGGGAGGGGGCGGGGAGGTGATTTTTGCCTATTAAGGTCGGTAAATGTTGTTTTTATTTTTAAAAATTATTTCGTGTGTTGTTCCGTCATATGGTGAGAAGTTTTTACAGTCTATCGATGGCTTGGGTGTATGTACATGTGTGTGGGTATATGGGTGTCTCAGCTCTAAGATGGATAGTTTTTCCATTCTGGTTTGAATGTCATTTAAAGCAGTAGTATTGTCCGTTAAGTGGACGGTGCTTATGATCATGGCGTGGTTCTCAGAAACCATTTCGGAAACGATTGCTATAATTCATTTATCCAGAGTTACCAGAGAAGAATCAATAGTCTGGATACCTGAAGTTTACTCTTTTAAGCATCACAAGTTCTCTCTTCTAGACAGAAGTAACTGCAATAGCTTTTTTTTTTTTCTATAAGGGGGGGGTGTCATCATTTTGCACCTCAGGTGCTGTTGTATAACTGAGGGGGGAATTTTTAGGACTCATGACCCATTTTTTATGATTTGTGTTCTATTTTTATGATTTTTTTTTGTTCCTTGCTGTCAGTGCCTCTGAACCTCATGTTGCTGCTTATTTATATTAAAATAGGAAACTAGATAACTAGTTTTATTAAGAGTTATATTGAAAACAGACATAATTAGACTCTGGGGAGTAAAAGGTCAAGACTGTGATAGGGTGGTAAGTAAATGACTACTGAAGTCAGACAAGCCTGGCCTCGTACTCCACTCTTTCTTAACTTTGGACATGTTATTTGCCCTCTTTAGCTTGGATTTCCACATCCATGACATGGGATTAATATCCCTGAGCTAAGAACTAAATGAGGTAGAAACGACTCTGCTATGTAGTGGATAATCATCTTGACCCTTCCATATATGAGATACATGGTGTATGTGTATGTTTGAAGACTCATTCATCCTCTTTACTAGGAAGGTTTCCTATAGATTTATAATCTCTCTTTCCATCTCTGCATTGTTGCACTTTATTCTGCACAGTTGAAACAGCACATGAAGTGTGCTAGACTCATGTTTACGTGTCTGTCACGCCCAGGAGGGCTCTCAGTTCTCAGGAGTATTGGCTGGGGCTTGGAAGCTACTAAATACATATCCACTGGATGAGTAGATTTGTATGTGGCTTCTTTTTGTTCCTTATCAGTCTGATTAAATGACGCTACTTGGTTAGGGTATTTCCACCTATGCACTCATTTATGCCGTCGTTCAGTAAATATATATGGAACCCTTAGTGATTGACATGTCAAGAAGTGAGAACCGTGGTGAGCAGTTTCGACATTCTACTGAAGAGAGCTAGACATTCTAGTAAAGACAACTAGCTTACATTAGGAAGTAAACAATGTAATATTCGATATTAAGGAAGACTTTGTCCAGAAGAAATAATATTTAAGGAGAGACTTAGTGAAGGAGTAAACAGAATGCGTCGAGAAGGGGATATTCCAAACACGGGCAACTATATGGGTGTGGTTCTCCGGGCAAGAGAGAACAGGTGAATCCTAAGAACTGGAAGTTATGCGTTGTGCTTGGAGTGGACAATTTACCTGAAGTGTGAAAACTTAAGGGCACATGCTATGGCCTTAAACAGACCTGGCTACATTATTGCCTCTGTAACCTCAGATAATTGATGTATTGTTTCCTTGACTTAGTTTTTGCATCTGCAAAATAAGGCAGATACTGTTCCTGCCTCCGAGAATATAACAAAATCATGCTGGCAAAGCATTGCACATAATAAGTGGTCTTTAAGCTTAAGAGTTTTTACTGCTTTTAGGTAGGACTCGGATACCAGAGTATCTTGTAAGCCAGGCGCTATGGATTTTGTTCTCGTAACAGTAGGAAGCCACTCACAGTTTTTGTTTTATTAATGGGGAAAAATTATACTTAGAATTAGCCAACTGGACTCAGTTTAGATGCTCCCAATTTTCTTGGTATCCTCCAAAGCATGGTCTGGTGGAGTGTTGTCCTCGGCCACATCCGTGTCCACGGGCTTCGTCACAGCCTGTTTGGTCTGGTGCCTGTTGTTGACATCCACGGTGAGTGCAGCTGTTTTGTCTTTTGTTTTCTTTGTGACTGACTCGGTGGTCAGAGGGAGCTTGGTGATGGCAGAGGGGTCAAGCTGGTTTCTCCGGGGGTGCCCTTCCTCGCATACCTGGGCTGCCTTCTGAGTGGCGGGCTCTTGGCCTCCTAAAGGTGGGTGAAGCGCAGACCTTGTTCTTGTGGCTGAGGATGCTGCTTTCTTGGCCTTCAGAGCTTGGGCTCGGGCTGTGGGAGTGCAGGAGCTTCCTTCTTTTCTCTGGGTGTCATCTTTGTGAAAAGCACTGAGGGGGTTTGAGCAAAATTGTGGTATTATCTTTGGCATAGTGGAAGGCTCGCTTTGGAAACGATGTGGAGAATGGGTTTCAGGCATAATGAGCAGATATGCAGTATCAGGTTGTTCCGCTGATCCAAAGCAAACAATAGTGGTGGGGTAGGATATAGTAGGGAAAGTGGAAAAAAGTGAATGGATTTTGGAAATATTTTGCTGTTAGAAAGCACAGGATATAGTATTTGACTGCATAGAAGAGATGCGGAAAACAACAAAATTAAGAATGACTGATTTTCTGGCTTGAAATACCTGGGGACTGTTTCAGTCATTTCCTGAGACAGAACAGTGTCAGAGGTTATTTTAGGGGGAATGATGAGTTGTTTTAGACATGTTCAGATTAAGTCGCCTCGTGTACATTTTATTAGTAATCACTACTAAAGGGATTTCTGCCTCTGCAACCACTTCTGGTTCTACTACCGTTAGCTCTCGCTTCTGCAGTCTTAATCTGTCCTCCACCTTTATAGCCTTCACATACTCGCCGAGCCCTTTACCTGCAGTGACTGTCTGACCATGTCACCCCCTTTACCTCAGGTCCTTCAGAATTGGTTAGAATCGAAGCGTCTTAGGAACATAACTTAGTGCCCGGTATCGTCTGACTTCTGCTTACCTCTCCAGCCTGTTCATACTAACATTAGACTGACATGAAAATGAAATAATTCAAATGTAGTGCTCCACGGCCCTTTCTGTTACTCATTAGCAAAGCCCCGAAAGCTGAACTGTGTTTGCAGTTCCTGCAGCTGTTTCTGAAGGCCCTTCACTGCCAAAGATCAGTCTAGGGGGCTTTGGCAGGCAGGAAGGGATGATGAGGGAGGTAAACTGGCACTCACTCACAATGGCTAAACTTACCTGGAGGTGTGTGGGGGGGTGGTGATCACTGGGGGAGCTGGCACTCTCTGGCTTGCTGTTCTCAGTGTCCTGCTGTCAGGTCAGCATGCTGAGATGTGTTTGACACGGTTATTCAGAACTGTGCAATGAGAGGCACTACGCTCATGGCTGTCAGTGAGACTGGCTCCCTGCTTAAGGAGCCAGTCTTTTTTTTTTTTATTTATTTTATTTTATTTTTTTATTTTATTCTCATATGAGACTCTGTTTAGACTGTTTGCTTTTTAAAAATGATTGCCATACACAGATTTTTGATACCGTTAAGAACCCTTTAGCAGCGGAACAGAAATACTAACACTGGCCCAAATAGATTAATACAGTCTTTGAGCAAACTGTCGTCTTTGTGATGTGTGTAATTAACGTGTACGTGTACACATCAAAAGATGAGGAGTGTCCAGAATAGCCAAGTGCTTTTCCAAGAGTGTTCATTTGATCATTTTCATTTGTGCTGTGAAAGAGGAAAACTGAAGATTTTATGAGCTTGCCAGCACACTGTGTGAAAGTAATTTGACTTAGGATAGAAAATGCAGACCAAGTGACAAGTATTTATTAAGTGGGATGGAAGAAGCTTTCTTTCAGTGAACTGATTGCTACCAACCCCCCCCCCCCCACGCCACCCCCAGCCCAGGGAGAAATAAAGCGTGAACTGTTGGGTGTAGGGCAGATTTACAGCTGTTGGAGTTGCAGTTGGAGTGTCAGTTGGTATCTGATTGAATAACTCCTAATTGCAGATTTGATACACTTATCATTTTGCTACATAGTAAGTCTGGGGCCAGACGTTTTGGTGCTTGGTTGAGTCACCATCTCAACTCCATTACTTGTTTTCCACGTTTTTGTCCTTTTTCCAGCGTAGCAAGCGCTGTGTCCGCCCGGTGGCTGCTGTCGTGCTGCAGCAGTTCCAGACACCATGTGCGGTCACGACTGACTGACCTCTCAGAAGAGTTTCTTCCCATGTGTCCATCAGGGAAGAAAAGCTGTTCCCAGAAGCCCTCAGGCAAACTCCTTAGTTTCCATGGACCAGGGTTGGGTCACATGCCCCTTCCTAAGCCAGCCGTTGGCAAGGAAATGGGGAATTTCTATTTCCAGTTTGAACTAATGGGCACTAAGCCTGAAAGGGCCAGGAGGGCCCTACTGCTTGAACAGACCATTTCTGTTGGTGAGGAAGAGGGGCATGGAAGGCTGTCAGGTCTGTTCCCAGACTGCCCTTCAAGCGGCCCTGCTGTCTAACTAGATACTGAGTTGCTGTGATCTAGTTATCCTTTAGAGCTGTTTGTTAGAGCCTCTTTGTAAGGGTACTCTAAACTTAGGACAACAGACGAGGGATGTGCAAGAAGCAGGTTTGACCCTTTTAAGTGGTGTTTTGTTTTGATTTCTTTTTTATCGCCATGTCTAGTCAAGGCCAAAAGTTTAAGGAAATTCATCTCAAAACCCACTGCTGGCTCCTGGGGGTCACCTCCAGCTGAGCATCCTCCTCAGCGTTGGTGCTGAGCCGCTCCCCTGTCCCTGTCTGCTGCCCGGTTCTTCTATCTAACTGAGCTCTCATGCTGCTTCCTCAGCGCTTCCTGCCGCTCGCTCCAGCGTGGATCAGTGCTTCCTCTCACCCCCATCTCTGACTGCTTTCCTGCTACTGGTCGGGGGAGGCCCCAGTTTGTTTCAGGTTGTTGACGCTTCTTTAGACAGAGAAGGTGGAGAGATGGAATGTGAGTCTTTTCTCAACGGCAGAGTAAACAGCCTTGTCTCTTCTCTGCCCCCCGACTTCCAGGCTGAGCCGAATCCGCACTGTCTGCCGGTTTTCCTCTTTATAGGACGGACAGACATACGTCTTGTCCCTTCCTTTGCTCTGACTGTTCACAAAGTCTAGAACGAATAAGGATGTTCCTTATTTTGAATTTTCAGATTTCAGTATTCTTGCTCTTCTTGGCCCAAGTGATCTCAAACATGAAGCCAATCAGAATGCTATTAAAATACTTTTCTAACATAATTATTGTTTGTAGGAAAATGGGATGTTGAACACTTACTTGATTTCAATTTAAAGCTATAGGTTGCTCATGACATCTTGGAGTCTCTCAAAAACAGTATTTTAGCTTAATTAGAATTATGTTTTTCCTCTTTAATGCTTTATACCCTTAAGGTTCTACCTTGATCATTTATGGAGATCAAAGAATTAGGAAGTAAATGTGCTGTTTTGTTTTAGTAGTTTATTTCTTATTGTTGCAGTAAACCACTAGAGATGTAAAGATTTTTGAACTATTTGGACAGATAATAAGTTGTCTATATTACACTATAATATATTATAATTCAAACAACTGACTTAAAAATTTGTGGAAACTGACTTGACAGAAAGTAGCCACGTATTCCTGGGTATGATGGAGAGGTTACCATCACTTATAGCTCTGATATAATAAGGCACTATTTGGTGTTATGCCTTAATTATAAAGAATGTTCATGAAAACCAGTGTTCTTAAAAACAATGTCTGCGTTGAAGCATGGTGCCATGAATTAAAGGAATCACAGACGTTGGGAAATGTTCAGATTTTCAGGAAGAACAAGGGAGATGCCCAGGGAGGGAAGGCAGGGCTTACAAGACGTAAAGGAATGCAGGTTCTGCTGGGAGCACATCAGCCCTGTCACAGCTTCAACCTCTCCTTCATCATGATTTCTCAGATCAGTCTATTTAAAAAATTTTTTTTAATTTTTACTTAGTAAAGTAGCTGATATTTTAAAAGTTAGTGGAAAATTTACTTTGAGCATTTCTAGATTATATTAAGTGAAAAAGATCTTCATGGACATTTATGAAATCACTTAGTACTTTAATTATACTGGCCCAGTATACTCATGGGTGTCCGAAAAAGAGCACTCTTTTGATCGTTGATGATGCTATTGCTAGGGGCCTTGGCAAACTGGATATTTAAGTATGAAAATCTCTGCAAGATCATTGTACTCTAAGGAACATTACTTCGTGCTTTGCTTTTTTCCTCCATGAATTAGTTCAGGTAGGATTAAACTAGTGTCAATAATGTTTGTGTATAAGAAAAAAATGTATTTTAAAAGATGCTTATTTTAAAGAATTTTTTTCATTAAAAATACTTAAGTGTTTGTAGGATAAAAATTAGGACCACTTATTGAATTTCCCTGTCACATTTTTATTGGTAAAAGCCTATGTATTGCTAGTAGACTATCACAGTTTATAACCTTTTAATTAATCATGTGAAATTTAGTAACATAGGAATTGTTCCTTTTTTAAAGAATTATCTATCTCAATTTCTTATCTCTTATGTAACTACTTCTAGAAAAATAGAATACTTCAGAAAAATAGAATACTTCAGGTTTCATATTTTACTCAAATCTTATTTTTTAACAGGGGAAAGAACTGTTTAGATTTATAAATTACAGCATATTATAAAGTTACCCTAAAACAACTTACTGGCACTTTAAGTCATATTTAAAGGAAATAAAATAGTGAGTTTTGTGTTATATCACCCAACCAACTTTCATGTACATGTAATATATATGTGTATTCATTAAATTAAGTATCTTCTTAGTGCTTAAACTTTAAAATTGTTTAAACTGACAGGCTAATATAAAAAAAATAATAGCCAGTGTAACTTGTCAATTCTGTGTATAATGTTCAGTAAAGTATAATTAGAATCTTAGTTTACGCCACTGAAAGTGAACATTTACTGTTTTTGATAACTCAGTTTTTGACAACTGTAGTGTCATCTTTAAATTTTACATGATTCCATTTTCTAGCAGGTGTTAGCTGTCTATAATTATAACTGAGTAAATTTCAAAAGCTATTCATAGCCTAAACACAACAAGAAATTCTTGCCATCATGTGATAAAGAGCAAGCCTTGCAAAATATTGGTAGAATGATATGTGATACTGAAAGATATTTAAGAGAAGTTTTTCAAAAGTAAAAACAAGAAAGTTTTAAAATTATAGGAAAATAGGTTTTCTCACAAAATAAGGTTTCTCAAAAATCATGACGGTGATTTTACCTCACTATATTAAGGTGTGTCTACTTTTTCACCTAATAAATAATGCATAATACATTGGCAGATTTAAATCATAAAATAAAACATTTACTGAGTTTTGTTGAAAACAGAAACTGTAATCAGAAGTATAAGAAGTCACTGAAACTTTATGAGGCAGTATGGATTTTACCACTGAGCTGGTGATTTGCTTCTTCTTGTCTCACTCACTAGATAGTTCTCATGTACATGCTTGGTGCCAAGCACTGTGCTCGACTATCTTGACTTGTCAAAGTTTCGTTTAACTTTGATGATTCCACTTAAAAAGCGAAAAACAAAAAACCGAACAACAGAAAAACAAAAAACTTTCATTTTCTTTTTCTTGAGTTATTTTCTAGTCATCTATTCCAAATAACTACTCTGTTATTGACTAGAAGTATTAGTTCAGAAGAGTAAAAAGAACTTGTTGGATTTTGTTTTATGGCCAGATGCTCTTTAAAAAGTGAACCTCTGAAGTTTGTTTCCTTATTCCTGAGTTCACATCATTTTTAAGATCTAACTTGTGTGTGATTATAAAAATTAAAGGACATGATGCTGGTAAAGCATTTTGTAAAGTTTCATTTACTATACAAATTAAATTATGACTAAACTTTTTGAGTTTTTGTTTATGTGTCTGTAAAGTAAGTGTAAGAATAATGATACCAGTCCCACAGGGAGTTTTGAGGATGAGTGGAAGTGGATTCATAGCAAGTATTCAGCAAACATTGATGATGATGATGATGATGATGATGAAGATGAAGATGAAGGTGATGATGATGATGATGTGGAGGAGGACGAAAACCACTTGCTCTAGGTCTTCTAGATAATGACTCAACCCCCAAATGGGCACTGCTTTTAGGATTTTTATGTTTTATTTACTGTTTTTTATGTCATTGCTTTCTACTTTTGTACACTAATTTTGTATAGATGTTGGCTGATTCACAATGGTGTTGAGGTATATCAGAGCCTGTTTCTAGCCACTGCTGCCTCTTGCTGGGCTTGCCTGGAGTCTTGCCCCATGGGCGATAGCGGGTCTTACAGCACTCACCCCTCTTTGGAGCCCAGCCCGTGGGTAGGTGGGCATCTCACCAGTAGGCAGGTTTCAGGCTGGCAACCGCATGTGTCATTCGGGTGGTCACATGTGCGTGGTCCGTGGCCACGACCTGTGTCTCAGTGCCTGGACAGCCTTGGAGGCAGCCTGGGTCTAAGTCCTGTTCTGACAAGTCCTGTGGCCAGGGGCATTTGCATGGCCTCTGTCAGTCTCTGTTTCCTTGCAGAGCTGTGAGGCTTGACTGAGCGGTGCTGTGTGTGCAGTGCTGTGGCACCCACTTAACACAGCGGGTAGTAGCTACCAGAGTTCTTTTACGCCCCTGCCGAAGTATGGGGGGGGGGAAGAGATGCGAAGTCATCGTGGCTACCCTTTAGAGTCCCCCAGACCCCAAAGGCAACTGGGAAAGTTTCCGCCTACTGGAACCAAATTAAGGATTTTATTGTTTGGCTTTCTGGGCACTGGATTCTTCCCTCCTCTCTTGTCATGTTTAGCCTGTTCTTCCTCTTGTGAGCATTTGACTTTCAAGGACATCTCTTTGGGTCCCTCATATAGGAAAGCCCCTGATGGCTTGTCTGCCAGTGTTGTCACTAGCAGCTGAATCCTCTGCCTCTGGTCAGTTCATGTCTCATACTTCGCAGGCACGTTAGATGCTGCCGAGACGGGCTGCCTTGAGAGGGTAGGGGACAATAGCTGCGCTGTCAGCCACCCTGCCTTGCTTTCCCCACGGAAACCTCATGTAGTGAGCCCGACATCTCCCAGCCTGTCCTCTCCTCTCAGACAGCTTGACGCGATCAGGATCAAACCAACTGAGCCGAGATCATGGTACGATGCTCCGGAGGAAATCGTGGCACTTGAAGAGATTTTACACCGTGTTCGATTCCGTGAAAATACGTGGCTGCATATGGCAGGTGTCTTCTTCTCGTAAGCACCTGTGCCCACCACCCTGGCAGTCTGCTGTGGCTTAGGATGGGGGGAGAGGGGGTGTAGATTCTCCTGTCTATTTTAAAACTTACTGTGGCACTGGAGTCAGGTTCTCTTAAGTCCTCTTCAGCAGTCTGTTAACTTCTAGTTTTGTGGAATAAATGCTTTTGAATGTCTTTTTTTTTTTTTTTTTTTTTTTTTGAGGCTAGGTCTTGCTAATTTTGCCCGTGGAACCACAGGCTCTCATTGCCCGGGGGGCCACAGACTCAAGCAATCCCCAGCTTCAGCTTCCCAGGTAGCTGGGATGACAGGCACGTGCCACCACGCCCAGCTGTTTTTGGGGTACTAGGTCTCGCTACAGGCCCCAGGCGGGATTCGAACCACGATCCCTAGCCCCGGCCACTTCATAGGCTGAAGCTTACAGACATGAGTCACTGTGCTCAGCCCAGAATGTCATTTTTTTTAAAAAAAGGCATTTGGCATGCATGGCTTAGTTTTTGGCCATTTTCAAAAAATGATTTGTTCAGATTTCACGATACTCTAATTATAGGTATTATTATCCCCATTGTATGCATCAGGGAAAATCAAGGTTTGGATTGGCTAGGTCA
Organism: Uropsilus gracilis; assembly: GCA_004024945.1. Taxonomy (NCBI): domain Eukaryota; kingdom Metazoa; phylum Chordata; class Mammalia; order Eulipotyphla; family Talpidae; genus Uropsilus; species Uropsilus gracilis. The sequence goes on along the minus strand of PVHY01006417.1, from coordinate 64,312 downwards.
CCCGCCAAAGCGTATCATATCTGGTATATTAGCAAGAGGAGGAGCCAGGTCTCAAACCCAGGCCTAGAGGCTCCTCCAGCATCCATGCTTCTCACCTTTATGTGACACTCTCTGAATAAAAATTTAATAGAAACTTTGTAACATTGAAAAGATATTACTCCTTTCCCACATTATTTTTCCTTCAGGAGGAAATTTGAAACTTTGATGTTTCTAGGGGAAATGATCTTCTCAGATGTTATTAAATTATATATCAAATTCTTACATAAACTTGACCCATCTTGAAATTGCATTTGCACCCTGCTGAATATTCACATTTTGCTGTGAGTGTAACTGTCATTATGTTGTCATTATAAAGTTCAGCCGAGGCAAGGAGGCTCCAGAATGTGATCCTGGACTATGGTGTATAAAAAGCTTGTCTGCACCTGAAGAGGTTCCCAAGTAAGGTGTTTTTTTCAGTGAACAATCTAAAAGAAAATTTGGTATATTTCCATGAGTAATAGACTCAGAATTAGCTCTGGATGTTAAAAGAGCATTCTCCCAGCTCGATGCCTGTTGCCATGACACTGCTGGCTGTGCAAGTGTTGTAGTAACTCCTTGCAGGGATCTTATTTTAGGCCCTGCCGTTTGCAGCGCGAAACATCCCCTTCCCCGCCCCACCAGGAGCTCTAGTGGAAAAGTACTGGCTTTAGACCTGGATTCTGGCTTTGTGGCTGAAAGACTGCACCATTGTGGACTTTAGAAAAATAGTGTAGGAGTGTTGAGTATTTTTCCTGTGGATTATGAATGTTTGCAATTTCCCAAAATATGGTATTACATTACATGTAGCACAACCAGTTGTTTACAGCTGAGCAGAAAAGGGCCCTCAGTTGTCTTTAGAAATCAAATGCAGATTGTTTAATTACATTGAGCTCTTATTGAAATAATTTTGCCAAGTGTATGTCTCTCCTGCATACTTGAAAGGTTTTGAATTCTTCAGTTATTATGGAAACTTGTCATTAGGACCAAAAAGAATTGTTTAAATTGTGTAGAAAGATATTTTTTTCCCACTTCCTTTCCATATTTCAACATATTTGGTCAGATGAATATGTTAATCTTGATTTCTTCAATTGTGAACAGAGTTAATTTATACCCTGATTTTAAGAAATTATTCACCTGGGAAGCTGAGGCTGGGGATGGCTTGAGTCCGTGGTACCCTGGGCAACGTGAGCCTGCGGTTCCACAGGCAAAAATAGTGAGACCTAGTCTAAAAAATGAAAAAAAATTAAAAAATTCAATTTGAACTGGGTACTTGAACTAATATAATTACTGAGATATTTGTTGCCTATATGTTGTAACTTAGATTTTAAAATACTTCATTGATACTTTCTAATTGTAAGTCACATTATAACTATGCTGTTAAGCACAAAACATTTTCAAACTCATAATACTCCATTTTGTATACTTTGCATATTGTTAGTTAGAATTTTGGTATCAATGGCTTGTGCTCTAGAAGTCTAAAATTTGATGAAACAAAATGATTTAGACAACTGACTTTGTCAAAGAAGATGGAAAATCTCGTCACTTCTTTCTTTCATTAGTGACAGTTAAGTCAGCAATAATTTGCTTTTCCCCTAAAGATTGTAATAATAACATCTTTTTGTTCATTTTCCTTTGATGCTAAGAAGGTTTAAACAAACCTTGAGTGATTTGTTTATATCATTCAGGTACCTGTACTGGGTACTAGAGATGGTCTTTCTTTTTTCAGTTTAATATATAAAAATAATTTTCTAGACAAAGTTTGGTCCTGGGTTAGAGTTGCTTCTGCCCACCAAGCAATGGATGTTATTTTACTCCCTTTACCCCCTTAGTATTAACTGGGTTGAGGTGTCCGATTCCAGTCTACACTAGTATTTGTGGCTCCTCCTTTGATTTTAGAGTAGGTGTGTGATTCAATGTGAAGCGTCAGTCTTGAGCTAAATATTGTCATTTTAGTCCAACATTTTTATATTAACTGCTTTTTATTGGTTGGAGTGAAACTAAGTTATGGTTAGTTGTTTAGAGTTGTTTAAGTTGTTTCAAAATACGCAATACAGGGTGGTATTTTCCCCCCCAACCCTAAAATGCTTTTATCTGACCTCCCTCCCCATTTAAGGCAGAAAGGAGCAAGTATTTTTAAAGTTAGAATTCACTTTAAATCTTTTCCTATGTTTGACACTGAAGGGTATAAAAATAGGTAGAACACAACCACTACCTTCAGACTTTTGCAGTGATTTAGAGAAAACATTTAAGAACAAATCAAGACTAGATTTTATCATAGTTTGTTTACAACAGTGTAGCTGTTAGTGGGAGAGTGCATAGATAATAATTCCACCTCTAGGAAATCATCTCACAAAGATTTACATATGATGATAATTACTCTAATACCATTAATGATGGAAACGAATTACCTATTTTTATAAATTTAATACAAATTAATAGTATAAATGTCTAATAGAAGGGACTTAAAGTGCACATCTATATAAAGGACATAGTTCACATCTATATAAAGGACATAGTTATTAAAAGTTACTTTAAAATATATAAGAAAATTATTTAAGTGGGAGAGCAACTTTTAAAGTAGTGTGTCTCATGTATATATTCATATATATATACTCATATATATATATATATTTATAGAGGACTAGACAAGTTGGGAAAATTGCAGAGACCAAAATACTAATCAGAATTTTCTTTCGGGGTGGAATTATTGCTGACTTAAATTTTTCTTTTTATAATCACAATCCATCAGTAAATTATTGGTTTTATAATCATAAAGATTTTACACACATTTGCAAGGTTTCAAGTGGGTTGTAGGTTTTGAGGAAAATACCTTCTCAAAACAAATACACAAATATGAATATGCTCAGTATGAGATTAGTTTCTGATTAGTCAAGAAAACAAGAACTTTTCAAGAGGTAGGTTTCTCACTGAGAAGACATCTGGGTGCTGCTTGCCTTGGACCTTGGGGCTTCTAAAAGGGGGACAGCTGCTGGTCACACCAGATCCTATAAAACTAATTCTTACTATAGCGCTGCCCCTGTATATTGGGGTTCACTTCTAAATTCTGCAACAATATATTCAAAGTATGCACTTTCCTTGAATGTCTGTTAGTCTGCAGTGCTGATTTTATGCCTACCGCTCTGTGAATTTCATACTTTATAGATGAGGAAACAGATGAAGTAACTTCAGTAGTGACTACTGGGAATCAGGCTGTGTCTCACTCCAAAGTCTCTCTTCTTGGCCACTAATCTGTTCTCTGGTGTCCTTGGAATTTTTCTTTCTTGCAGTGAGTATTACTTTCGTGTTGACAAATAGCAAAATCAAAGTGGAAAAATACATGATGTATGGAATGTTACGGTCCCTTCAGAACAAGGAAAGATCAGGATGGCTTGAGATATGAAGAGACCTGAGTGGAGCAGATACATTTTAATGCGATAATTAGCTTCTTTTCAGCTTATCTGTGTGTTTACACAAGCATTTGCTGCTTCTGTCCTCTGGTGCCCAAACCAAGCCTCAGTGCCTGCCCGGCTAGACGTAATGGACACTGTTGTCGCACTTTGCCTGCCCGGCTAGACGTAATGAACACTGTCGCACGTCGCTGCAAACTAAGTTTTAGTCACACTTTGGCTTCCTTTTTGCCATCTATTTGTGCAGGAATGAACATGTAACTATGACTTTCGTCAGAGCTGCTTCTCACTACAGTGTTGGACATTAAAAATTAAAACAATTCTAACTTGGCCGCTTCATGTGGTCATATCGTCATTTAAAGATTGAGATGACTAAAAGTTCTAACAATTGATTGTATCGCAACATCACCGGAAGGAAATAGAACTAGGCTCCTGAATCTTATCTGATAGCATAACCTTGCAGCATGAACTGGGGCTGATATGCAGCCAGTACGCACTGGCACAGCAAACTTGGTAAAATACTAGCATATTTTCATACCGGTTGATTTGTAGTAAGTCACAACAGCAAAAAGCAGCACGATCACCACATCACCAGGGTGGGTGGTTGACCTGCAGAAGCAGGCATCAGTTAGCTCTCCTTGGTCTTGTCACTGAAGCACAGAGCTAGGAAACACGCGCAGATTCCCTTACTTCAGATACTGAAGTTGCAAGGACCCTTGGCTGGGAGAAGGAAACCAGGCAGGTGAATAAGGGAGACCCTAACATGCAGATCTGGGGCGGGAAAGTGCCTCGGTGTCCCAAGGGGGAAAGCAGGGTGCAGGCCCGTAAGGTGGTGGAGAGGCTGCCCAAGCCAGAGGCAGTCTCTCAGGTGGGATCCCTCTGGGTCTGGAAACTTGGCACACAGCTGAATTGTGCGTAATTGTGCTTTCTAGCAAATCTTGTGGTTTAAAATGGTACTCATTGCCTCACAGTTTTCTGTTGTCAGGCTTTTAGCTACCGCTTAGCTAGTGCCTTTACCTCAGGGTCCCCATGAGAAGAGGGGTAGCAGAATAGCTGGGTCTCAGGGCCCAGGTTCTCAGCTGCCTGCGCTTCCTGGAAGGGTGTTGCCTCAAAGCCTCGGTGCTGCTGAATGGAAGCTGCAACTCCTCGCTTCTCTGCTCCGGAAAAACCACCTGAGGGAGGGGTGGGAGTGGGGGCACATACTGGCAGCAGTGCCAGGGGGACAGTGTCACAGTCTTTTATTGCAACCTGGTCCTGAGAGAGACCGTCACTTTTGCCTTTGTTGATTAGAGTGAGTCACCGGGTCTTGTGCCTGCTCAAGGAGCGCGGATTACACAACAGTGAGTTCGGAGGCCAGGGTCACTGAGGGACATTTTAAAGGCAACCAGGCATAGCAACTTCTGGCCTGCAGACAGGACTTAGAAGTGGACCTCCTTCCATACTGTGAAGAGAGGAGTGATTTGAGTTTTATGCCCAGGAACGTCATTAAGGTCTAGAAGAGGTCCAGCAAGTGTCAGCTGTGCAGAGTTCTGTCCATTTCTGTCCACTCCACACCGTTACACCAGTCTCTGGTAAAGGCACCTGACCAGTGGATCCTCTTCCCCTGGCCCTCTTCTCTCACAGTCTGGAGCCCATCGAGGTTTAATTGGGGCAGCAGCCCACTTGCCTCTAGCAAGTGCTTTGTCTTTCTTTCTTTTCCATCCTCCATTCCCTTCTAGCCCTGCACTCCCCTCCCCCCAGTTACTTTTCTGCAATTCCAGGAGCTCCCTACTCCCATTTTTCTGTACTAAAAGTAAAATAGCATTTGTCTTAAAAGGTATTAGGAAGTGATAGACAGCTTTCCTTCCATCATTCAGGGATTTGCTAATGAATCAAATCTCAACTGATTTAAGGGGCAAAGGAGCCAAAAATAAAACCTTACTTTTACTTCTATGAGCATTCTCAAATGAATATGAATTTGATTAAACTTTAATGCAAGACAAATCTTCATTCAGATCTCCCAAACTTTAGTTGGTATGCTTTACTGTCAGTTTGTGGTATCAGAAAGGGACTAGATGAAACAGTTTTGTTCCCAAATTATAAGCCTCAGGTCCTTATGGATTTTGACTGTTGCAGAGCCAGACTAAAATGATTACATAATTGATTCCTATTTTTAAGATTTACCCCACTATACAGTGTTATATTGAGGGTAGGGCTTTGCAATTATGCGGAATCCTTGATTTTATTTAATTTTTAATACTTTCACAAAGTGTATAATTAAAATTGTTATCTTTCCTTCACTCTAGGCTGCGTGTGTGTGTGTGTGTGTGTGTGTCTGGACAGGAGCTTACCAATTTCTATATTTGCCCCAAATTTCTGTAATGGTTAGACTTATAAAAGCAAGGCCGGGCATGGTGGCATGTGCCTGTAAGCGACAGTCTAGGAAGCTGTGGCCGGAACTGGGGAACGCGGTTCGAGTCCCCCTTGGGGCAATGTAGCGAGACCTAGTTCCCAAAAAATAGCTGGGCGTGGTGGCGCGTGCCTGTCATCCCAGCTACCTGGGAAGCTGAGGCTCGGGAGCACTTGAGTCCATGGTGACCCCGACAACGTGAGCCTGCGGTCCATGGGCAAAAATAGGGAGACCTGGTCTCAAAAAAAAAAAAAAAAAAAGCTTCTTAAAGCAAGTAAAATCAGTGCACCACTTACTATTCATAACAAAATGACACTAGAATTTCAGTATACTCTGACTGTGTTTTTTCAACATGGTATGTAATTTTAAAAGCTGTAATTCTTTAACTTCCCTATCCCAAAGAATAAATTTCCCACCCCAAGACTTTTGTTCACCAAGCAGGTTTTTTCCTTGTGGATTTTACATTTGTCACACATTATGAACATTTCCTCTCAATTCTCAGTTTGTTACCCCTCCTATGAACACTAGATGGCACTCTTGCTCAACTGAAATGGAGTTTCTCAGCTGTTTTGGTGTGCCATGGCCTCTTAAGAGTGGTTTTTTTTTTTTTTTTCTCATTGTTTAAACTGAGGGAATTTGAGTAGAAAGAAAACATTTCCATGTTTAACATCATATTTAACCGATACTGTTTTTTGTGTTTATCTAGAAATAATGATGGTGATAATATGATATCAGGGATTCACTCCACAAATTAGTTGAGCACTTGTTTTTAGCAGGTACTACATGTATTAGTGGGCAAAAGAAATAAAATTCATACAACTTAGATTCTAGTGCTTAGGTTTTTCTTTTTTCACGTACTAGTCTAAGCCCCATATATGCACGCCCACTGACTCATCCATTTAATAAGAGAAAGTTGAACCCAGAGACATTATCTAACTTACCCCTGTTCACCTCGTGGGTGTCGGCAGCAGAACTGGGATCCAGATTCAGACACTGGTCTCCAGAGTTCTAGTGATCGCAATCTGATGGTGCCTCTCAGAATGAAAGATTATTTTATTCTTGATTCAATTTAAATGCAAGTCAGATAAACATACCTGGCTATTTTTAAATGTTCCTAGATCTGTTCAGTTCAAGGGGCATTACCATTTTTTGCTGGAAAAAATACTAAAGAAAATGTCTTTTTAGAAAATGATTCTGGAATCAGTTATATTGCCTTAGCTATCTTTTAAAGAGAATGTAAGTGAAGTCACACACAGGATTGGTCTTGTTGATGAATGCATTTAAGCCTGATTGTAGTCTTAACTTTTAACTCTGTGTATTCATTGTGTGATCATTGGATATGTTGTATTAAGCCGGGCTTTACCAGGTTGTGATTCATTTGTTATATAATGAAACATGGGGCATTAAGTATCAGATGAGACTGTTACTTGTCTGCTTGCTTTAGTCTAGCCATATATGTTTGAGTATATATGACTTTTTTTTATCATAGATCTTAATACATTATGAGACAGACAAATGATAATGAACCTTTAATCAGTTCCTAGTAATTGAGGGGGTTTTCATGATTTTGGGGAAAGGGGTAAATTTACTTTCCTCTAAAAAAGGTTGTATGTGACATAGATTTATAATTATACTTGTGTTTTCTTTTCTTTTCTTTTTTTCTTTTGAGACTACGTCTTGCTATTTTTGCCTGTGAAACCGCAGACTCTCGTTGCCCAGGGTACCATGGACTCAAGCAGTCCCCAGCCTCAGCTTCCCAGGTAGCTGGGATGACAGGCGCATGTCACCACACCCAGCTGTTTTTTTGGAACTAGGTCTCACTACAGGCCCCAGGTGGGACTTGAACCGCGATCCCTGGCCCCGGCCGCTTCATAGGCTGAAGCTTACAGGCACGAGCCACCGTGCCCGGCCCTACTTGTGTTTTCTTAAGGACCAGATTTGTATTCCGCAGCATACTTGGTGTTAAGCTTTTGAATGTAGAGGGAAATCAGCCACATGGTATAAAAGTATTGATGACTAACTCACAGGCAATGATCAGTAAAACTTGCTTCCAGAGAAACTGAAATGAGTAGTTCTTAACACCTTAACAGACCCTGCATCTTTTTTGCTGCAGAACTATTTTAGATTATAAAACTGTGTTTTTGATATGCTAATAAGTAGTGTTAACTTCCTTTAATTAAAGGAAATAATTAGTATAAGATACTCAGTCTTATTCACCAGGGAGCAGAGGGAAGTTCTCAGAGCTCACATTTGGCAGAGGCTACATTGTCAAGTATCAAGTTGAGGATAGAATTTTTCTAGGAGTCTGTGTACCCCTTAGTATTCAGGCAAAGGATATAAGCCCAAAATATTGAAATCATAGCTTAACCTCAAGTGGCTTACATAGATGCTTGTTTTCTTTCCTTAAGCTTTAAGGAAAGTTTTAAGGGATTGAAATTTGAGCGTTTTAGACCAAGAAAGACCAAATGTTGTGTGAATGTTAGCTTATCTAACTCCTTGGCCTGCTGATCGTCTGGGGATGTTGGTGCTTGAGTTCTAATGAGACTTGTCATGACTGGCAAGCTCGCAGTGGGCAGTTTTGAGGTTGTGGAGTTCAAGTCTTGCTGCAAGTATGTTGAGACACAGCCAAGCTGAGCACAGCAGCACTCCCACCCTCATGTAACAGCAAGAAGTACAGCTTGCAACCCACTGAAGTCTGGAGGGTGTTTTCCTCAGCAAAAGCTAAAGATACAGATACAGAAACTGGCAGCAGCCAGAGGGCCAGGTCCAGATCTTCTTTTTATTAGTTTATTTACATATTTGTGTGTGTGTGTGTGTGTGTGTGTCTGTAAGAAGCATCACTGCATTCCCCAGGGTTCTCCCTCCACCCTATCACTAGTGAACCTTCATCTTGATCTACTTGTGTCCTCCCCTCCCATATTTCTCCCCCCTATAAATGGGGTATAGGAGTAGCAACAGAAGGCCGGGGTCCTTATCTTGATTCTTCTGAGCTGTCTACCCCTGCACAAATCATTTAACTATATATACCTCATAGGACTGACACAATAGCACCTTGGTCTCTTTGAGGTACTTAGCCTGGTACTTGGTATTGCAAAGCAACAAACAAAAAAACCACATAACTCTATCTTGGTATAGCCTCAGTTGTCTAAAATACCTCTTCTTGCTTTCTAGCTCTTTAATTTATTTTTCTTCTTAATCTTAACCTGCACTGTTATTTGTTTACTTATTGATTCTGTCTGCCCTCCTGCTTCTTAGCTCGATGAAAATTGAAAACCGTTTCTTCATCATTGCTGGCCTCTCACATGGATAGTACTGGCACACACAGGCAGATGTCCAATAACTGTTTGTTGAATGAATAACAAATGTTCATAGTGAATATTAGCAGTTTCCATCTTCCCTTCCTCCCATCTGCGTAGACCAGCTGCACCTTCATTTAAAATGGGATGGGCAGACCAGAGGGAAAGTCTCTTTCCGTAATTGGGGTAGCTGACATCATAGTTTCAAAAACAGTATTAAACTCTTAAAGGCCCTCTCCACCCTGGGTGTGGCATAAAGGAGCCGCATCCATATCACCTAAGTGGTTGTTAGAAAAGTAGGCTCTCAGGCCTCACCCCAGTCTGCTGCCTCAGCCTTGGAGCCTCAGATGACCTGTGCGTATTATAGTCTGCGAAGCATCATCCTGACGGCTTCAAGGATTTTGAATTTTGTGTTCCAGAGCGCAATGAAGGGCCACTAACATGCTTGTTTGGCAGTGACATGATCGGGCTTGTGATTTAAACTGGTCAGTCTTTAACATGTTAGAGTCTATGGTTGTCTCTGGGAAAGGAAGCCTTTGGCTGGGCACTGGGACCTAGACTTCTCTCTCTAAACCTCTTCCCCAGCCGGATCAGTCGGCAGAGCTTCAAAGTCTAAACCTCTTCCAAGGCCCACTGTGACTGTGTCCTGGCCTGTTCATCCTGTCCTATTCCAGCCTCACTGTCAGACTTACATTCCAAAGGATGAGCCCCCTCCCCCCGCCCCCACACCAGGGCCTGCACACCCCCTACACTGCTGCCCGTTGCCAGTTCTTGGGCTGGCGGAGTGGCCATCGGTCCCTGGAAGGATGGCCTATCTGAAGACCTTGGGAGAGAGCTTAGCCATTTGGGCAGCGACTCCCAAGGAATTCCAGGGCTCAGGGACCTGAAACAGTCTGGGTGGGCACGTGCCCTAGACTTGATGGTCTCCTCAGTCATTGGAGAGGGCCAGTTGGAGAAGGTGTCCAGCGGGCCTTCTGAAGTTCAGGCACCCTGTTGTCTGGCACCCAGGGAGAGGGTGTCGCCTGCTGTTTTTAAGTCATGTGCCTGTGTTCAGCTCAGTGCAGATATATCACCTGTGTTAGACAGGTGGGCATCAAGTGAAAAAACCGCATGCAATCCCGCGTGGGAATGAAAGGTACGACTCTGGGGGCGTAGAGGCCAATTGAAAGATCGTGCAGTGTTTCAGCAAAAATTGATAGAATGCTTGAGCTAGCATGATAGTAATAATGATACAGCTTCAGCTAACTGTTCTTTTAAATATGTTATTGCTCCGTTGAGTTGCATCAGCTCATTTTTCAGTTTATGCAGATTAAGTTTTCTGGGTCTCAGATCTTTGAAAATATCTTTACTTTGCCTCTGATTTCATTATAACCCCTAGAATTCTAGGTTACAATCATTTTCTCAGAACTGTGAACTAGATTTTGCACTATCTAGTTGTTATCTTGAGAAGTCTCATTTGAATCTTGCAGTATTGATTACTGATTGAGAAGTCTTGCATGGATCTGAGTGTCATTCTGCTATGGAACCAGTCTTTTGCTTGGTTTTACTTCTCTCTGGAATCTTCCATTGTCTTTTTACTCCAACTTTTAAAAAACAAACCCATTTAGCATCTTGAAGAATAATACAGACCAAAACAGCAAATGCCTGTACCTTTCACCTATAGTCACACAAAAACGTTTTCTAATTTTTTTTTCTCACCTTTTGCTGGACCTCTTGAAAATCACAGATACTTAACCCCTAATTGCTTACATCAGTATTAGGAGCAACTAGGTTATTATGGGAGCTTAAAATGTTTTTCATCCTTAGGCTTTTGAAGTTACATTAATATATATCAGAGTATGTATTTCTCCCTTTCTACCTTTTATTATTCTGTGTGCTGGACCCTTTCAGTAAAAGATTTGAGTTTTTCAAATTTCTCTTCTACAATTTTTCTTTTTCTCCATAATCTATGCTATGTTGTCCTTTTGACCTTTCTTAAGTGTTAGACCTAACTCCATCTTAACCTTTTCCCTTCTGTCCTTTATTTCTCTTTTAACTATTTCTGAGAAGTTGCCCAAACTTTCACATGAACAAATTTGCTGCTCAGTTTGGTCCTATGATTTAGTTTTCCGATAACATGTTTATTCAGCAATCATGTTTCTCATTTTCAATAACATCTTACTCTTTGGCTGTTCTTTTGTCAGAATAACCAATTCTTGTATTATGAGTATTCTTTGTAAGCTTTCTGAGGATGTCAATATAATTTTTAATTAGTGTCTTTTCCTCCCGGCTGAATCAAGTAGGATCCTGGCAGGAAATGGATGGCACACCCAACTAGGGGACCTAAAGTGAGTTTAATTATCTTTTTATCCATCAGAAAAGCAACTAAATTAAGTGGTAGAAGAAAGGCTTAACAGTTTTTTAAACAAATCTGTCTAGGGAAGATTAATTCATTTTGCTAATGCAGCACCAGAATAACCATGTGCAGAAAAAGAGGTAATGAGATGATAATAGCTTTCTACAATTTTTTCTAGATCTGAAAGTTTCTTGTATGCTCTGGAATCTCTTTGCTTCCTCATATGATTTATCCTTTCCTTCTGTACTGTAAGTCTACATTGACAGTTGATCCAAGTAAATCAGTTTTTTCCTGTAGATTTTCTAAAACCTTTCTCACTGTCGGAATGTGTTCCCTTTTGGGATAGGCATTTCTATCATCTTAAGTGCCTTCCTGAACCCTTGACATTCTCCCTCCCTTTTTGGTGTTTTTATTACTTGTTAGACTTAACCAATTTAGAGTTGTGTGATGTTTCTAATTGTATCAGTAGGTTTTAGATCTGTTTTTCATAGATTTTGACTCTTTGTTTTATGGTAGATTTGCTAAAGGTAAGCATTTAATTTATTCCATTATCTTCAAGTAAGTCTCCTTAGCATTTATTTTTCTAAAATTAAGTATTTGGTATATTTCTTGGTTTTTCACTCTGCTGCTAGTTTATTTAAGCACATTTGCCACCATTTTTCATTATGCCTCCTTTCAGAATCTTCTCTAAAATGACTTCTCTTTCTTCACATCACACGTTCCCAGAAATAGAAGACTATTAAGTTGGCTTCATCTTACTTTTGGGAACTTCAAGTGCCATCAGATAATTTTAGTGCTGTGATACATGCCCAGATGTTAGTTACTCCAGATCATCAAATTTCCCTAAAAGAAAATTGAGTAGACCCACACATGACTCCTTCCATCTTTCTTGTCATGGTTCAGAGAGATTCACAAATCCCCTCCCCACTCCCCACCCCTTTACCCCTCTACCTGCTTCCCCTCCCCCACCCATTCTCCCCACTAGAGTGGGAGAAAACCTTAAGTCTGTGCTTGATGAACAGGCTTGTGCTCTTCCCCCCTCCACTGGGCAGCTCTAGCAGAGTTTCTTCTCCAGAGAGAAGAGATGCTGGTAGAAATTGTGGTGCTTTATGGATATGCTGTTAAGCCAAAGACCAAGGTAGAGGATCTATGGATTGCCATTACCTGCCAGTATGAATATTATTTGAAGAGGAATAATTTGAATGTAAAATCATCTTACTTTGTATATGTGTCTCCTAAAATTTATGGGCTCAGTTCATTTTCAGTTACTTTTAAATAGGCCAAAGTTCTTATCTTTGTAAAGAAAAACAACAGCAAAAAAAACAGTGAAAACCCTTCAATGTGTTGTTTTTAAACTGTTAAACTGTAGTTATAGATACTATTTTGTATTGCAATAAGAAAGACATTACCATATTTTTTAAATCATATTTTTGTTTCATATTTTGTCTTTAGCAGATGGTCAATATTTATGATGCTGAGGGTATTACTCTCATGGTGTCCACAAACATCTGCAAGACATAAGCACCAGAGCCTTTCACACCCCAAGGACACACATACTTTGGCCCTTGCCTTGCAGCCTCTGCTGTGAGGCCTAGTAATTGTTTTTCTTTTTTGTTGATTTTTCAATCCTGTACCCACCTATTCTGACTTCACAACTGCTACAGAAAGGATGACTCTGCTTCAGACTGTCTTCCCCAGAGCTCCGTGCTCAAATAAAAGGGGGAAGTGTGGCAGGGACAACTCAATAATTTTCAAGACTTAATGAGATTATATTTTAGTGATGTAAAGCTTAGTGAATTCTTTCCTTTCCATTGAATAAGCAAAGAGAGCTCTGGAAATTGAGTAAATGGAAATAGAAAAGGGAAAATGAAAACATTTATTCTTAGAAGTTGAGAAGCATCATCATAAAAGCATTCAGGAAAAAATAACATTTTTTCTAAGCCTGTAAGAACAACAATAATTTTTCTGTCATTAACAGGCAGCTGTGCCTATAGTTAAATAAAATATAAACTTATAAAATTAAGGTAATATATGTGAAATAAAAAGAAATTTAAAGAGCTAAACTATTAAATGGGACTGAGAAGAGAGAAATTAAAAATAAGTATAAAACTTTAAGTTTAGTGTGTTAGGAGTTGGTTCAGTAGTGGAAAATAGTTAACGTGAATATTAGGGTAAATACCCCATTGTTTCACATCTTATTCAGAGAGTAGAGTTTCTCCGTTACTGATAGCTTGTATGTCTCACCTGATGAAAAGATTAAGAGCACACAGTGTTTTCATTGATAACTTCCTTTAAATTATTATAGTGTATTTGGTAACAAAGGTTTGTAGGCTGATAGATGGGTATAGAAATGTGAGAGGGCAGTTTGGTGTTGTTTTGCCACTGATCGTATGTTGTGATCATCGAGTTACTAGTTTTGTCACCATACAGATGTTGCCAGCATTAAAACATATTATCAGTGACATAGGCATTTGTTCCATTTGAGGTGCACTCTATGGTTTTCTTTTCTTTTTGTTTCCCCCTTTCTAATATTTAATATTTTCTAAGCTGGTTAAAAAAAAATACAGCTAGCTTTGACCCACATTTTGATTTGGTTATAGATTATGACCTGTGGCTTTCAGATTCTGCCTTCTGTTTTAAAGTGCACACTGTCCTTAAATCATTTTTTATTTTGGTGTCAATTAATACATCGTGGTACATAGGATTATCTAGATAGCTAAATCCACAATGTTTTGGGGCAGTAAGCTGCCTCCTCTCAAAACCTGATGCATCAACGGAGTCACCTTTAGGTTTACTGACTCTTAGCCAACTCTGTAAGAGCCATTCATAATCCTTATAGATCACCTTGGCAAATAATTTAAGAACATAAGTGTAAACCCTTTGAAGATTTAGAATGACTGTAGCCTAGAGAAAATAAAGAAAGGGAATGAGGAAACCCTAAAGATGTCAGATAACACAAACCAGTTCAGTGACAAGGTGAAATATTAATTTGCTAAGGCTTTAAGGATATTTCATGATGTTCGTTTATTTCCATGTCACAAATTTCAGTTAATTCGTTAGATCTAAAATTATACACACAGCTCAGTTTTACTTCTTCCATTATTTTAGCATTGCTTTGAGTAAATGGTTGATAGTTGGGGTGATGTGGAAGAAAAGCTAGCTTTACTTAGGACTCTGAGTCTTTTTCTTGAAAGGTTATTGCTATTTTCAAATATTTTTAGATTTTAAATGGCTTGTGGAATTTTCCCCTTCCTTTAAAAGCTTTATTTACTTTACAATATGCACATCTTTCTGTGGACATTTTTCTCTTTTGCAGAGAAATTTATATACTGGGTGGAAAGGTAATTGAATTAGAAGATCCAACACTAGGTTTATGTGATACAAAGTATAATCAAAACGTTTAATCAGAAAAGGTACATTTTTTAAAAATGGGAAGGAAAACAGCAATTGTCACAGTATTAGCCTCGGAGAAGTAAGGATCTAAGGGTTAGGCTAATGGCATGATAGTGAGTCCCAGTAAGGAGACATAGTTCCTTAGGTTTCCTAGGCTTTCTCTAGGTGTCCTTGTCTCCTCCATGAACACGTCCACATCGCTGGCACTCCTTCTCATCATCCCGTCATTGTCTCTGAACCGCCCCTTGGGAAAGGCCTGAGAAGTAGCTGCAAATGCATCACTTCCTGCTGACCTTTCCCCACCCTGACCGGAAAGGGGCTTCCTTTCTCGGCTTGGTTCTCTCCCATTCTCCCCCACCCCCACCTTCTTTGACTGCAGACAGATACTCCTGGGCATATCTTGGCAGTTTCCTTGTCTCTCTCATAGACATGAACTCCATCCTGCTAGACATGTTTGCTCTTCCTCTTCGGGCCAGAGGCCTGCTCGGCCTCTAGGGCAGCAGCAGCCTAGTCCACAGAGCTGCTTTCTTCTGGAAGGTCTTACTGCCCACGATTGGTGCCGTTTCAGATGTCTTGTTTGCCCTGAGACAGACTGACGTGCACACAAGACTTGGCAAGGGAAGAGGCCTGTGTAGTTGAGTTCATGCTGTAATACTGCCCTGTCTCTGTTTCTTTCTCTCTCTGTCCACCCCCAACTTTAAAATTCTTGTACTGGATGCCCAGGGGTGCTGTGGTCAAGGACGGTTCTGTTCGTGGCCACAACTGTTACTCAAACTGAAACACAGTGAAAGGAAGACGTGTACCAGGCCAGCAGGCGTTCACCAAGAAGAGGGGCCCCTCCTCCTGTGAGACCCGGCTTGGTCTCTGCAGCCTCCTCTTGCAGCATGTGCTTCCCTTGCTCCTAGGGCCCAGACTTCACAGGCCTTTGCAGTTCCTTTTTTGAGGGGGAGTGGGGTGTGGGGTGTGTGTGTGTGTGTGTGTGTATGTGTGTGTGTGTGTGTAACACCTTTCTGTCCACACCCTCTCCCCTCTCACAGGACAGACTCCTTTCTCTTTTCTCTCATAAGCTGAACTCATTGTTGAGCTCTCACTCATTACCCCTCCCTCTGAGCCTTCTCTGACTTTGCTGCATCTTTTTCTCTCCAGTGATTCCTCAGAGCACCACCTTCTGTCATATTTAGATAGTTCTTTAATGTCTGTCTCCCACTTTCATGGAGAGCCCATCCTTAATCTCTCTGTCACTCAGTCAAAACTAAATGAATATTTTGTAGAGTAACTAAAAGAAATGGCAGAGATTAAGTTTCCTGTATAAGCCAAAATATTTAGGTGAAATTAATTTCTAATATGCCCCATTTTTTTGTTTTAAAAAAGTACATTTTATATTTGTGATGGAAGTGTTTGAATTTTTAGAATTTTAAAAATTTTTTATGAATTTACGTATAAATTAAAAATTCCAGTATTCATTAAATTTATTGAAAAGTTTTTGCTCCAGACTGATTCTTCCTTATATAACATGTGTTTCAGTTATCTCAGTTTAATCAGTGTAACCAGAAGTGTACCACAAATATCTGCATTAGTTAGTTCATTATTCTTTTTTCCTAAGGAAACTCTTAAGTTAGAAAAATACTTACTGTTGCTTTAATCTTTAACTATGTATATATTAAAGTCAGATATATTTGAGCTATGAGTAATCTATGTACCATGTTTCTAAGAGTCAAGAGCATTTTTTGAAGAAAATATTAACTTTCTCAGCAGCAGTTTATTTATTTATTTACTTTTTTTTTTTTTTTTTTTTTTTTTGAGACTAGGTCTCACTTTTTTTGTCCGTGGAACCGCAGGCTCTCATTGCCCGGGGTACCACAGACTCAAGCCATCCCCAGCCTCAGCTTCCCAGGTAGCTGGGATTACAGGTGCATGCCACCATGCCCAGCTATTTTTTTGGAACTCGGTCTCGCTACGGGCCCCAAGTGGAACTCGAACCGCGATCCCTAGCCCTGGCCGCTTCATAGGCTGAAGCTTACAGGCACGAGCCACCGTGCCCGGCCTCTCAGCAGCAGTTTAATTACAAATTAAGGCTCCTATTTACTGAGTTAACCATTAAAATATATTTAATTTGAATTCAGTCTATCCTGATGGAAAGATTGGGAAGGGTAGTTAGAAGGAATAGTGGATACTTTTCCTCATGAGATACTGAAAGGGGCTGGCATAAATTTAACAAAGAACATATGAATTCCCAATTCTCTTGGTCCTTTCCTTTTAGGAGGGAAATAGTTACCTTCTAGTTACATATTTTCTGAGACTTTTCTAGTGGCGCATGACACAAACAACACTGCTCTCATTTAATCATAATTTAAATGAGATTATTCTATACCGTTAAAGTAAAATGGAGCAGACTACAGATGCTGTACTAATTATAGTCATTAATGGCCTGCTTTTTCTGCCCTAAAAAGACAAATGAGGGAATAGTCTTTGCCTTTGAGGGATTTTCCCTTTAAGAGAGATTAGTTCACTGTCATTTATTCTCATATGACACTTTTCTAGAATCTTTATAAAAGTGCTTAGCACTGAGCTCATCCATAGCAAGGGCAGAGTGTGTCTTTCCCACAGGAATAGAGGCCTGGGTTGGGCAGATTTCTCACTTCATTTTAGAAGTTGAACAGTTTTATGAGCAGGTGTCTTCTGCAAAAGATGGGTTCTGTGGGTCAGAAATGCATGCATTTCTGATTTGCATTAAACATGTAGTGCAGCATTTCTTACAGTATTCTGAAAAGTCTCCTTTTAAGTATCACAACCTGTTTTAGCAGGGGGGGTCGGGGGGTGGGGCCTCAACAAATGACCCTTCAGTAATGTTTTATTTGATAGTGTGGCTTTTTCCACAATGAAATGTTTATTTCTTAAGATGCTTATTTCTTAATGCAGATGACTGTGTGTGCTGTTATTGGTTATTTTGCACAATATTGAACCGAGACCTGACTGGTACTTTCGGACTGAGAACTAAAGGGGAGGCTTGTAGAAAATCAAAATAAGTCAGTGTCAGTGGGAAGCCAAGGGGAAGTCCCTGAGCTTATGCGTGTTGTATTGCCTCTGCCGGAGTTCACTTTCACTGTTACGGTCTTAGTCTGTCTTCCTGAGATTGGAAGAAATACGCAGATTGCCAAAAGCTTCAAGAATATTATCGGTGTAACAGAGCACTGTATCATTGTCAGCTACTGGGAGGGCCATGGGAATAACAAAGAAAAGAATAAAACTTAAAACTGAATTTAGCTTTAAATTAATGCTACAGATCAAAGGCAGAAAGCTTCCATCTGACAACTTAGAGAGGTGTACTGCGATGAGGTTTAAGGTGAGGTGTACTGCGATGGTCTCTGAATATGGCAACAGACAATTTACCTGCCTGTTCTGCTTTTTAGATGTAACTGAGGAACTGTTCCAATTGATCAGTCCTTGTTATGTTAGTTCGGAAAGTCAGCATCTGAATAGATATAAAAACCAAATCTACAGGGCCCTGGAATACCACATTTTTATGAAACACCATTTTGTACCTGCTTACCTGTGATTAAGCTACTATTAGAAAGTATACGCTCAGTAACTTCAAAATCCAGACAGTTTTTATATCTCAAAGTTAAAATAATTTTAAGGAAAGGCTTCATTGAGCTAGTTAAATGTTAAAGTACATGTTTTATATACCTGCAGTTATACATACTACATTATATGATGTTGGAAAATTATATTAAGTTTGGTGTTTCTTTAACATGCTCGGGCTGATCTTGTTATCTCTTTAAGCAGAAAGTTTATTTTCTGTTTTTTAGGTCCTCCTCCCCCTTACCTTCTTTAAGGGCAAGAGAACCTGTGAGAATACCAGGCCTTACTTAGAATTGCTGGTTTTTTTTTTTTTTTTTCAATTCTTATATTTGCCAAGGATTGCTGACAACTTGTCTAGATTATTTGATGATTTTGGGCAAGTGTGGATCAGGATTTCCTGTAATTTTTCTTCCTCTTCTGGGGCTGTGTTGCCCCTGTCTGAGTAATTGTGCACTTGGAATGGGCAAGCAAAGCAAGATCACTGGGTCTAAATTACTTTTACTTCTTTGCCAAATGGAACTTTCCTTCTGTTGTGTGTTACAGCCTTGGCACCTTGTGAGAGATTTGCAGTTAGTAAGGAGAATTTTTGATCCTCACTTTTTCTGTACTTCATTCAGCTGAAACATGTTTCTCAACCTACAATTACGAGTCTTCTTTAAAGAAACCCATTTTCCTCTGGCTTATATAACATACCAGTTCAAAGTCCATTCTTGAATTCTATGTGTTTAGGGGTCTAACCGAATAGATTTTTTTAAAAGGAAGAACATCTTTTAAGAAGCAGGCATTCTACTAAAAGAATTGCTGAGGCTGAATAAAGGGAATAATCCTAGTCACTGCCTTGAAATACCAGGAGTTCCTGCAGCACAGCCAGGCCATTTTTTTCTGGTTCAGAAAATAAACAAGTGGGTTCCAGAAGATAAAAGAAGTATGAACTTCTCAGCAGAGGCAGATCTTGGAATCAAAGGAACCATTCTCTGGAAACTCTAATTGGATTTTGAGCATTGTCCATTAAGAATGTATTTGGCTGGAAATAACAGAAAACTTTATTCTGTGGCTTAAACAGGTCTCCCTCCGCAAGAAAGCCTAATTTAGATAATCCAGAGCTGATGTGGACGCGCAGCTATATTCATAATGTTCTGCTGCCATCCTTAGAATGTGATTCTTACCTCAAGGTCACCGATGCTGTTAAACCTTCAGGCCCCACTGTATTTGTTATCTATTGCTGCATAAGCACCACCCCCAAAATAGGCACTGAAAACAGCAAACACCTGTGACTGCCAACAGCTTCTGGAGAGTGGCATGGCCGGGAGCTCTGGCTCGGGGCTGCAGTCAAAGCAATAGCCGGTGCAGCAGTTCAGTGAAGGCTTCCCTGAGCTGAAGATCTGCTTCCCAGCTCACTTACACTGGCATTGGCTGAAGACCTCTACTCCTCACCACATGGCCAGGGCTGCTGGGACAAGGCAGTGAGTGTCCGAGGGCAAACAGTCAAAGAGAAGAAAGTGTGAGGCATCATCGCTGCTGCATTCTGACGGGCACCTTCACTGGTGCGGTCTGGAAGGGTCTTCACAGTGTGACAGTCAGGATCACAGGGCCACTTTGGAGGTGTCTACTAATGCATCACAAATATGTTCCCATTCGTAAGAAGGAAAAGAAAGGAGCGGACTTCTGCTTGTCTCATTGACTGGAAACATCTAGCATGGCCGCTCACAGGACACTGGGAAATTAACTGTTTAGCTTTTCCAGCCTCTTTATTGGGGGGTGGAGGAATGGGGGGTTGGGGAGTGGATTGAGACATAGAGTTGGGACTGGTCTGCGACCATTATCTATGACTACTGGGGCATTTGATGACTTGACCTACTGTACATTTGCCAGTGTTGCCTGCTTATTACGAGTTAGTGACTGACTTTCTAGGAGGAGATTTTATCAGTAAAAGTGACTAAGAGGGTCCCTGGAAATGTTCTAACCTGGTGATTCCTCCATTTACAGGAATGAAGCTCTCGGAGGTGACTCGCTACCCTAGAATACCTCACGTTTGTGTGATTAAGAATCCTGGTATCGTTTAGTATGAGGAAACTTTAGGTTATTTTCTCTTCTGTATTCTTTTACGTTTGTTTGCAAAAAGTATTCTGAGAGTAGAAATTCTGAAATTTGTTTGAAACTACAGCAATATCTTTATTTTCAGACCAAAAATGTTAAAGTTTTCCTTGCAACAAACTTTTGTGAAGGGCTTTTCATTTCTCATATGTAGTTAGTAGTTAATGTAGCTTACAAAATGCTTGAAAATTTGGAAAAACCTCTGTCAGCCACTGTTTCACTGGGTGATCTTTCTCATCATAACTAGATCTTTTGAAAGCCGT
The DNA here is from genome assembly GCA_004024945.1 of Uropsilus gracilis. NCBI lineage: Eukaryota > Metazoa > Chordata > Mammalia > Eulipotyphla > Talpidae > Uropsilus > Uropsilus gracilis. The sequence continues at coordinate 43,535 of PVHY01006417.1, read as the reverse complement.
ATCATTGATGGACATAACCACATATACATTTCCAACTATTCATTCCACCACTAGCACTAAATTATATTGCATCTGGACTTGTCTGCTTTTTCCTTTCAGTTCTATTAGGTTTTGCTTCATGTATTTCACATCTCTCTCTGGCATGTGAGTGGTGAGGATTCCTGTATCTGCTCATAGATTGATCCTTTATCAAGTATGGTTTCCTCCTTCTCTGACAGTTTTCTTTGCTCTGAGGAGTAATACTGATACAGCCTTTCCTACCTAAAAAAAAATAAAAAATGGTAAAGTCCACACACTTTCGGCCACTGCAGCATTAAGTACAGTTCAGTGGTGCTAACTACATTCACGTTGTTTGTGCTACATTATCACCATTCGTCTTTGGAACCTTCTGCGTTACGATGGCATGAGAATGTCCTGGTTTCTCAGCCTTCACTCTGTGTGAACACTTTCACTGGATAGAGAACTCTGGGTTGACACTTCTCCCTTTTATCAGCACTTGAAAATGTTATGCAATTTCCTTCTGGTCACTCTGGTTTCTGGTAAGAAATCTGCTAATAAAATGTTTTTCCTTATAGGTAAAGTGTCAATTTTCATTTGCTGCTTTCAAGATTTCTTTTTGGTCTTTGTTTTTCAGAAGTAGCCCTGATGTGCTTGGCTAAACCTGTTTTTGATTTGCTCCACTTCTTTAATTTGGAGGGTACTTTGCAGTCGTGCTCTCTTTCTTTTCCTTCTGGGACTCGAGCAACTTGAAATTCAAATTTTTGTTATCATTCTCCTAAGTCTCTGAAGCTCTGTTTTATTTCAGTCTCTTTTCTTTCTCATTTGGACTAGGTAATTTCTGTTGTTCTATCTTCCAGTTCATTGAGTCTTTTGTCTATGCAACTCCTTTTTACTGTTGAGTCAGCCCATTGAGTTTTGAATTTCAGATCTAAGATTTCTACTTGGTTCTTTATAACATATTTCTTTGCAGAGCACCCCCCCCCAAACTTGTCTCAAGCATGTTTGCTGTTGGAGAATTTTGCTTCAAAACAGTTCTGCTATTTCTGTCAATTAAGTGTTGACATCATTGATTATCTTTTTCATTCAAGTTAATATCTTGGTATGATGAATTTTCAGTTGAAACTGAAATTACATAACAAAACTTTCAAATCTTACTTGCTCTTTATCTGTTTCTTTTCTCCCCCTTCTGTCTCTTCTCTAGTAGAGAAAAGAGTAGTCACTTCCCTGATACACAAGATGGAGGCAGTAACTCCGTATCCCCACTTGACCTCCATTAACATCCAGTAGAGGGATGAAAAGATCTATTGCTTCTGCATAGGGTGAGCATCCCATATCTCTGCAGACCCCCACAATACCTCCACATCTGGAGGAGGCATGCCTTGCTACTGCTCCCATAATACTACACTGGAACTGGCCTCATTGCCATTGACGATTTTAAAAGTCCTGGCTTCCCTTGGATTTCCTTCCATGCCACTCCAGCCTAGAAGGAATCGGGATGTTCCTTACTTCTGGTGGAAGTGGAAGTCCAGGCCCCCATGTGGTCTCCGACATGACCAGTCAGAGATGAAGTATTACTGTGCAATGGGGCAGAAATTCTAGCTCCCTGTTCTGCTTTCTCTTAACTGTCCTGCCAGGAGGCTTGGGACACCTTTCTTACAGTCTAGCAAGGATGGCATCTAGGCTCCACCCACCCTTTGCTAGCATGAGGGAAGAACAGTCACAGAATTTGCTGTGGTATTTGACTGCAGGAGAGCGACTACTGTTGAAAAGCATTTTCTCTTGCTAGACTGTCCCTCTCCTGGCCCTTCAAATAGAGCCAGGCTTTCATATTCCTATAGAATATATCCTGTAATCTTGATTGCTAGAAAAAATTCTTTCATTAGGAAAGACTCGCTTAAGGTCTTAATTTATAGTGTATTTGTATTTCAGCTTTGGTAGGAAGTCACCGCCTTATAGAGTATAAATCCTTGTTAGTATGCAATTTGTGGTAGATTTTTTTGTTTTCTATATATGCGAGTTTAAGAAATCATTTCTTAGGCATCAAAAATCTTCCGGTTTTTCAGTGTTTTTAAAGTTAAAACTAGCAATTTTGCTAGTTTTAATGTATTAATCTGTTTGTCTGGCTATAAGAATGTTTTATCATCAGTATTATAAGTGACTTAAATATATGGATGCTTACAAAATTGCTAGGTTGTTTTAATTTGATTATCCCAGATTTATGGCCTTTTTCTTACTTTCTTACTTTTTCTTTTTCTTACCTTTTTCTTACTATTATTTTTCCCCACCTTTGTTATTTAAAAGATCATTTCTCAATACTATGATGGAATAGTTACAAAATTCAGAAATATTTTAAGAATTATGACAGACTTAAGGAGGGGGAGATCCCAGTATTCTTAATTAAGCAATCAATTCTGAACTAATCACTGCTACACTGTTATAATAGTTTATATTAGTCACATGCTGGTTATTAGCACTGTAGTCTTCCTATGATGTGGGGGATTTTGTGATTAAACTTTGATTCCTTATTTTCTGGAAGCTTCTTCCACTTCATAAACCGCCACCCCCACCCCCCACACCCCCAATCCTTCCTTTGGCTTTATGGTTACTTGTTAGAGGCCCAGTGAATTGTTCTTGGGAGACAGAATAGTAAACTGGTTATTTTTACTTCTCAGTGTAAATGATGCACATTCTGCAAACTGAGGATATGTTCTTAAAATTTATTCTGGTTTGTAAAGTAGGTTAACAATTCCTTTGTTTTTAAGAAGCTAAAAGCAGAGCAGCAATATAAGGATACTTTAATTCAATCACTGTAGTGGAAAACCGATGCAATTTACTGGAGTGGACCCAAGAGTCCTTGGACAAATGTTTGCATACTGAGAGTGGTGCGGCTAAGATGACATGTTCAAGATAATTTCCCACATTTAACAGCTAAATTGAGAATTCAGAGGCCCAAATATTAAATCCAACCTTTCCTTCCTTTCTTACCCCAGCCCTGCCCCCCCTCACCCGGCCCCCTCTCCCGGCCCCCGCCCCACCCCCAAGTCTTCAGTGATACTTTGGTGCTTAAGTACCAGGGCTGAAAGACTCACAATTCAAGGAATAATCTCTGATCCCATGACTGGGGTTTTCAGGCTCAGGCTAATACTTGGTATCAATAGACCATGTGTTTCCATTTAGTTGTTTTCCCATTCCACACTCCTAAGTGAGCCCAGCCATCCCCACTTTCTCACAGCCCTTGGCTGGGCTGGCTCGCAGTTTGTGGGATCCCAGCGCAGCTGTGGTGCCCTGGCCACCATGAACCAGCACTATTCAGCGGTGCTTTCTCCCGCCTCTTGTCCCTGCTTCCTGCTCACATCTGAAGTCACAGCCGTTGGCTAGACTGGCTTATTTTCTTCCTGAACTAGACAACACTTTGAAAAAAAAAAAAAGGAAATATCAACAAAGTTCCTGAAAAATTGATTCTGTAGTCAAAAGAATTCTTGTTAGAAACTTAGTTTGTAAATTCATAAAAATATTTGTTCCCGTTCCTAACAGTGGCGTTTGGCTGTTTGGATCAGCCAGTTTAGAATTTGAAAATGTGGATTGCTTTTGTCACTTGGAATGCTTAATCCCAGCGATAGGACTGCGCTTTCTGTACTTGAGATGGTCTAGCACTACTGATCAGGCAGTGCTCAACCAGAACAGTCCTAAGACAGCTCTGTGATTTGTAAATTTGAGGCATTTGTTTGATTTCAAATGACTTTAAACTATCTCATTGAACTGAAACTAACAAAAAAATAAAGATGATACTTTGACATTAATATTTGCAAAATTGCAAAAAAGTTACTGTTTGCAAAAGTGAAAGGAAATTACGTGAAAGTCAGTTGTCATGTCTGAGAAGGTAGGAGTGTTATGGTTAGTAAGCTATTGTGACTTCAGTGTTTCATGCAACTGTATGTACACCTGTACTATAAGCAAATTTGTGAAGTGGGTGGTATTGAGAGCTTTTAGTATTTAGCTATCTTACTTTCTATGCAAAAATAATCTACTAGTAGAAATTTATAGTTTCTAGGGCCTAATGATAAAAACATACTTAGTCTATGCCCTAGGTCCAATTTAAAAGAATTAGAAGAAGTATTTTAAGACTTTTCTTACCTTACCAGACAGTATTTAAGATTTTTATTAGAATATTCTAGAAAACAGCAGTAAAATATTATTATATCCTAGTTTTATATGGCATGGTTCACAAACGAGACAGTCTGTTCTTCTGAACTTAAGGCCCATTGGGAAGAGAACTATTGCTGTTACTATTTTGAGTGTGTGTGTTTCTCCCAAATACTCTATCAGTATTCTAATGAGGGTTAAACATTTGACTGTATTTCATGGGCAGGACTCAGTAGCAGAAGACAAGTAACCTTGATCAGTAAGTTTCTTGACTTGTGTGCTAACAAAGCCAAAGAAAAATTTTAAGCTTTCTGTATGCCTTTTTTTTTTTTTTTTTTTTGCTAGCACTGAGGAGGCAGTGTTCCTCTTTTTCTCTTCCTCACATTTATAGGGGTTTTATTTCATTGTAATTATCTGAAGAGCATTTTTATTCAGTTAGAAATAGAATTGTAAGTGACCATATACTTTACTAATGGAGAAAAACAGAGAATAACATTGCTCAACTGGAAACAAGAAAGCTAAAATTGTGGTAGCATTTCCTCCAGGTACTTAGCTCAAGCTTCAGCAGTTATCTGAAAGTTAACAGGAAAAGAAACTATTTGTGAAGTGTTAAAACCACAATCTAAGAAAAAAGGTTTCATCAGGTTATAAATTCTGACCTCTCTCCACCACTGCTGTCCAGTTCAGAGCTTTCTTCGCCTTGCTACACCTGTCCATCCCTTCCTCTGCACCGCCCAGCCCCTGGCAACCCATCGACTCTTGGTATCTGCCTAGTCTTGTTTCTTCCGGAAGGACCTGTGGTTGGACATAGAAACCTTTTCAGACCAGCTTCTTTCACTTCAGTATGACCTAAATTTCTTCCATGTCCTTCAGTAACTGGGGGCTTATTTCTTTTCATTGTTGACTGTTATTCCCTCACATGGATGATGCACAGGTGTTTGTTTACTGATGGAAGGACATCTGAGCTGCTTCCTTGTTTTGATAATTATGACTAAAGCTGCTAGGAACATCATTTTTGTATGGACATACATTTTCAGCTCATTTGGGTCAGTCTCAAGGAGTGTGATTGCTGGAACTTATGATTAGCTTTGTCAGAAACTGCTAACCTGCCCTCCAAAGTCACTACCCGGTTTTGCTTTCTTGCCAGCCATGCATGAAAATTTCTAATCTACCGTCAGTGTTGTCAGCGTTTCCATGTTTGACCAGTCTAATAGGTGAGTAGAGGTAGTTCACCATTGTTGTAACTTGCAGTCCCTGCATGCTCATGATGATAAACATCTTTTGCATGCTATGTGCCCTCTGTGTCTTCTTTGGTGAGGCTGCTGTTTTGATCTCTTGCCCATTTTTTTAAAAAATTGTCTCCACCAAACAACCCATATCCCGTCTGCCTCCATGCCTTATGTCCAGCTTCCTCCCTCTAGAGCCATTATCTGCCTTTTAGGTCAGTTCAGATTTTTCTTTCATTGTTCACTTGTAGTTTGGTCTATATATATATATATATATACACACACATATATATATAGTCTGTGGATGAATGAAACCATCTGATATCTGTCTCTCACTTTTTGGATGATTTCTCTCAACATAATCTAACCTCAGCCTGTAATCCCAGCTACTTGGGAAGCTGAGGCTGGGGATTGTTTGAGTCTGTGGTACCCCGGGCAGCGTGAGCCTGCAGTTCCATGGGCAAAAATAGCGAGAACTAGTCTAAAAAAAAACCAAAAACAAAAACATAACCACCTCAAGGTCTATTGATTTTGTGCCAAACACTATCACCTCATCTTTCAATATTGTTTTTAAAGTAGAGCTTCTATTATAATATGTGAAGTCATTGAGAGTAGGTTGTGCTCAGTATAAAATTATTGCAGATACTTAGATAAATATAAAAATGATAGAATTACAGATGCTGAATTTTTAAGGGTTATCGATATTTAATAATTGTGTGTGTGTTTCTGTGTGTGTGTGTGTGTGTGTATATATATATATATATATATATGTTGTTGAAGCCCAAAATACTAAAAGAGGAGTAAAATTTTATTTCATAAATGCTATGCTAACAAGTTGTTTAATTTATATTCCAAATAAAAGTAGGCAGTTGGTCAGTGTTTTGTAGCTCTAAGCATATTAGTTCCCACGGTAATATTTACTGGCCACTTACTATATATTAGATGTTTGCTACTGTAGTCACTGTGCATGATTTCCTGCAGTCCTGTGGCCCTCTCATGTTACTGTGTTATTCCCATTGTACACAAGAACATAACAAAACCGAGAGATTTAATGTACCCATGGAACTCAGGATTGTTGGACTCCAGTGCCAGTGCTTTTAGCCATTGTCCTTTATGATTTCTTTTTTATAAATGTTGAATAGTCTGGTCCATCTGATTGTAATCTTGTAGCTGTAAAGAAACACAAGTAGAATCAAATGTGAGTGACAATGTTAACTCAAATAATTGATTATTATGAATGCCTCCTTTCCAGAATGTAACCTGCAGTTGAAGGCACTATCTATATAATAGCTTCTCTCTAACAGTTTTGTATTAGAACATTTTATTCTTAGAGCAACCTCATGAAGCAAGTAACCCCACTTTTACAATTAAAAAATCTAAGACATGAGGAGATGAAAGTGTCTTATGGTTGGAATCTAGATATTTTTTCACCTAATTGTGTTAAACTTTAAAGAAAATTTCAATGGGATGTTGTGAAAATTAAAACATACTCTGTCCACATCTGAATAATTACAGATGAAAGTAACATCCGTATTCTATCCAGAAACATCTCCAGTAAAGCTGTCTTTCTTGATACCACCTTTGCCTTTTATATTTAAGGTATAAAGCCAAAAGAAGTAAAATACTTCTTGGGGGAAAATTCTTCTTTTAATTAACGATCAATTTTCCTGACTACCTTCTTAAATTTACTGTGTTCTTGTTGCACTTGACTATCTTTACTCTGGTTTTATACATTGGTTACCTCTTAACCAGACCACTATACTATTTTAAAGTCAGCCTGCCTTTAATTCTTCCAACATATGAGACCATCCTCGTTCAAAAATCAAAGCTTTGTCCATCACTTCTGCGCTTGAGGCATATTGCATGACCCCTTTACTTCTTGCCCACACCCTGAGTTCATAGCACTCTTTGTACCGTTCTACTGTAGGTGACTCTTTCTGTTGGGTTATAAGCCTCCTTTTGGCTGGAATTGTATTTCTTTCTTTCCCCTTTGTAGACCTTGTATTTCTTTCACTTTTATATACTTTGAATTATCTGGGTTCTTGCAAAGTACTGTCCTCTCTGTAAACAGTTGTTAAATGCAAGTTGTTAAACTCCTTGCTCTCCAGAAGGCCAAAATATGGTTTTAAAACATTACAATCTGGTTGTAAAAAGTACATTTTCTTCCTACCTTTGCATGACCCTTATCCAGATCTCCCTTTCATTAAGGGGCAGAGCTGGATAAAAGAACAAAAGGCTTAGAATGAAACCATTTGCTAAGATTGAAGCCATTTCCAGTTTATTTTCTTCCTTACTTTTAGGATGTCTATGTATGTATCTGTCCTCTTACCTTCTCACCTAATTTTAGGGGATGTAACCCCTAAATCTGTCGCCTGACTATATAACCGACTTTATTTCACTCTGAACAAGGGACTCCGTGCGGCAACAGATGGGTCATCGCTTACCGTGGAGCTTTTGGTTCAGTCAGGGAGACTAACTGACTTCCTAGGAATGCTCATGCAGAGAGACAAGTGCCCTAACAGGCAGTTTTCAAGGAGGCCCAGCCTGGAAAATCCCCACCAAACCAGTGACTTCTAGCTTCATACAGAAGGTGAGAAGGCAGCAGGACTAGAGGGGACACGCTTGTGCGCGAGTCCAGGCCCGATGGCTGCGGGTGGAATGGGGGTTAGTAAATTCACGAGACCGAAGAGGAAGAGGAAGTCTCATGACCTTGTCCTCAGAGGTGCACATGTGGCCTGAGGTCTTCTTGGCACTCTTGTCAAAGTCGCTGCTCCTGTCTCTTCACCGGCACTGAAAAATCTCTTAGAACTCTTGTCGTTGCTTCCTGCTTTGTCCAGTCTTCTGGTGCTTTCTAAGCTCCCTAAAACTGACCCTAAACTGCTTCCAACTGCTTGTTTATTTTTGAGTCTGTAGTAATCGGTCTTTAACGTGGTTGTGGTGGAAAGGAAAGGGAACTGGACCTAAAGGCAGGCAGACCTCTCTTGACTCCTAGTTCTGAACTTAGCAGTCACATGATGGGTTTCTTCTTGGGGCCCTACAGAAGTAACAAACCCCATCTCATAAGGTTGTTGGCGAGAAATTGCACGAGTCATTGTATGTAAAACTTGTAGACTGGAAGACTCCTATGTTTTATGTATTTTTTCCATGTTTCTGATGTGGAGTCATTCATTCCAGTGTGTGAGGGCTTAGGGTCCCTTTCGGTACCTTGGAATCTTGAGAATCTCAGAACTATTTTTCCTTTGACATATTTCTCTCTAATTCATGGTCCTGGGTGTTGTTGTTGTTATTATTATTATTATTATCCTGTGTTTCTGTTGTTCCTACCCTACTTTCAAACATATGGGTGAAATCATCTTAGACATCTGAGGAAAGAATATTTGAGAAATGTTTCAGTTGCCTCTGCTGTTGATACAGAAAAATCTCCCGTGCACATGTGCTCTCTTTTGCCCGAGTGCGTGCATAGACTTGCCTCTAGCCAGTTGACCTTCGCAGTCTGTGCTTTGGACATAGACCACTGCTCATGTGTTTGGGGCATCCAGAGACCCATTTCTGACAACCGTGCTTCCCCAGGATGCATTCTTCTTCTTGGTATTTACCCCTCTGCTTAAGCAGATTCTCAGATCCAGGGGTCCTAGCAACATAGCTTCTTGTCAAGTACCAGAACTCAGCTTCTGGTACTTCAGAGTTAGCAGTCTTGCTCCTGCTGATGTGGGATCAGGGGCTGGAGAATCCTAAGATGCGGACACGTTCTTCAGTGGCAGGGACACAGAGCCAACGTCCAGTGACTAAGATGCTTTAATAACCTTTCCCTGTCACTGCAGAGGGTGAGGAGGAGGGACTCTGACTGCTGGCTAGCTTAGTGTCTGAGAGCTTATTTTATTTTGGTTATATATAAGAAGCTTAACTAGAGGTTGAAGAAGCTCAGCAAAATAGACTTTAACTGAACACAAATTTATAGCAAAAGTATGAACAGTTTCTTCCTCACTGTAAAAACCAAGTAGACAAATCTTGTTATCGAGAGGAAGGACATGGTGGGGGTGGAGAGGTGACAACATTTTAAATTCAATATTCATGGCATCTTGGCAAGAACTAATTCACACTCAAGAGAAAGATTTAACAAAGTAAAATCATCTCCGCTGCTCCGGGGGATTGTACCGAATAGTGAGATGGCCATGAATCAGTGTCTAGTCTGGAGACCACACTTTCTGCACAATGACTGTCTTTTCCACCATGGTTTTCCTTGTCCCTAATGGTGTCTGTTGTCATTGGTGTTAGGAAAAAGTCTCTCTTGAACATGCAGCTCTTAGAACCAGAACCCTTAGAAGTAGTAGCTCTCTGAAATTTAGACCATTTATGCACCTTTGATTCCCCGTTTGCTACTGATATTTATTATAACTGTTCTACAGTAAATAAATCTTCCATAAGAAAGGGTAGAAAAAGTCATCTGAAGTCATTGTCTTTGTGTGCTCTATCTCTGCTTCAGAGGGGGCAGGGCACTTAACAACTTTAGGCTATCGCCAAATGAACAGCTTAGACTCTGAATCTATGAGACAGTTAATGTACTGACTTCACAATAATCTTGAAACCTGTGCAAAGGTTTTCTCGTGCTTGCTACTAAAATGTACCAGTGTGCAGTTGAATACCTTTCCCCCCCATTTCTTAGCTGCCGGTTTATAGGAGCATTTTGAGGGTGTGTTGTTATTTTCTGATATAAATAGCCATGATTTATGAGTCTTTTTTAAAAGGCTTGCCTCCTCCAGCACACTGCTTCCATGCACAAGTGTTTTTCCTGTGCCAGGTCTTGACATTGGGGAAATTATTTTTAACTAGTAGATTCTCCTCGTCTCTTTGGTATGTGCTGTCCTGTCAGCCATCTGGCATTAACTCATATTCCTTTTAAGAAACGCTTTCATATGACGCAAGGATGCTAGAAGTAAAACTGTGTTGCTTAACCCTGTCTCATTCTAGTATTTTCTACCCTTGTCTTTGGAATACTTTTTGCCTTATGAAATTAAGATAGCAGAAAATAACCAGAGACCCATAACATGTGTACGTGTTTGGGCCTAGAACATTTTCTTTAAAACCTTTAAAGAACATGAAACTAGGTTTTGGATCTAGAATTCTAACTCCTGGATTCTTGTAGACCTAGGAGCAGACTCTTGTGTCTTCTGACACTAAGGATGACTTTTTTTTCTGGTACTATAAACTCATATTCACTGGAATTTTATCTTTTCAGACAATTTATATTTCTGGTTGGAGCCTGGAAGGCATAAACAACACACTTTAACTGAATACTTGCCTTGTTTTTGTTCTGTTTCAAGATCGGACATATAACAGGTAATTAAGGCTTCAGCTCCTCATATGTGAGCCACTTTGTGTTTTTGAATATTCAGGTGAGATTTCAGCCCCACCACCAGGAATGAAAGTTAAAACAAGTACATTTTGTTCTTACCTCCTTTTATACATTTTTGTTTGTTTGTTTGCTTGTTTTCTTGCAAGCTTGTGTGTTTAAGGGCAGTTTAGCACTTTGAAGTGTGGCCTAATGATGGGATCTTTGGTAAACCACTGCCCCCAATTGTCCAGGTCCTGGACTTTGTCTTCTCTTCCCTGAGTTTGGCCATAGCTACCAGTCTCTGTGATCCCCACCTCCCTGAATTCTTCCTGGTCATTTTCACTGCTGATGATGTCTGTTACTTTGTCAGTTCAGCCAGATATTTTTAGTTATTTTTCCTAAGAAGAAGACATACAGGTGTTTAGTCCAACATGAGTAAGAATCACTCTTATGGAGGTTAGTGGTTACTCGAATTGTCGGGGGGGGGGGGGTGCTCCACCCCTCATGAGGGTTTCTTACAGCTTTTAAGACTAAATACCCTGATCTGAGTGGCCTCTTGCTCTTATGCTCTCCAATTTCTCAGCACCTGTAGATGTCTCTAACTCTTCTTCTGTGATGAGATGGTGTCATTCTTTCTCTGCTGTCAGTTTTAACTGTCGCCCCTCCTTCCTTCTAACTTGCTATGAATTTAGAAGCTAGATCAGCAGTCTTGCTAAACTGCCTCTGAAAGAGGTAGATATATAAATTCCATGGGACCAATTTTACATCTTTTTATACCTACTTGTACTCACTTTTGTGAGTGTCAAAAAAAATTCAGGTATAAGACATGACTGAATCAGCTGTCTGTAACAGCTATTTGGCCAAAATTACTTATTTACTCAGCAGTTACAAACAGATCACTCTCAGTTCTTTTTTTTTTCTTCCATTTTTTGAGTAATCGCCAAATTTAGTCACTAAGCAACAAGCTACATTTTCTTTGTTTGAAGTCTTTTAAAGTGATAATAGTAATGATTGTGGGCCACTTTGTATTCATTTTCCCGTTTTATATAAAATAATACTTTTTTATGCTTGAAGATTTTCCTCATTAACTATTTTTTGTTAGACTGACTACTGTTTTCTCTTTACTGTTTATAAAAATATACCTTAAGTTACCTTTGTATCATATTCTGGCAGTCATAATTTCAAAGTAAGATTTACATAGTTCCATTCCCCAGATCCTTACTTCTTAATAGAATGTACTCTCCAGTTAGTCCAAAAGGGACATACTTATTCTGAGGCTGTACTTTTAAAACTGTGACCACAACTAGGCACATCCACATATAGTATAATTATATCCAAAACATAGTAGATGGTATTTACAGTATTAGTGTAGTAAACCATCAGGTTACAGAAGGTATTCCTCACTTCACATGACAAAGTTTAGTTTCATGCAGAAGATGAAATTTTAGCTCTTTGAAAGAAATTATGATAGTACACCCTTAGTGACAGTATGAGGGAAGAGTGTCCTCAGGTGTCAGGAAGAAGCATATAAAGGTTCAAAAGAGGTGTCACAAGCAGGCCAGTATAATAAAGGACACTGGGATAGGATTATCATGTGTAAGGAAGGCAGTAGCCGGGGAGAAGAAATACTGAGAGATGTTAAGGGGGATTTTTATTTTGGCAGTGTGCTCCGTGGATAGCCAGTTCAGCTTACCCAGAGAGGGTCGGTGTTCCAATTGTTCCCAGTGGTCAAGAGGCCAGGGTGAGCAATGGTCGTACAGAAGAAATCACAGGGAAAACAGTGCAGACGATGATAAAGGAAGAAGAGTGTGGTCTCTTAACCTCTTTCTGAGGAGCATACAGACATTGGACTATTGACAGGGCAGAGCAAATGAAAACGTTATGGAGCAGCTTTACGGTGTGTTAGCAAGAGCAGGCCTTCCCAGTCAGCTTGTCCTGAGAGCTGACTTTGACGCAAGCCTTGATTGCTGTGTGACCTTGGGTTAGATACTTAATCCCTCTCTGTTCTCCATTTCTACAGTGCAGATAGTAGCATCTACTTAAAGAATGATTATAAGGACGGTGTGAGTTGAAATGTATGTAAAATGCTTTCAGAGAGTGCCTGGTACATACTGATCACAATGTGTGCTAGCTGTTGTGTTAATTCTATCACATCTGAGACCATGCAGTGTCCTGTCTGTCTACTTCTGGAATAAAATCATAGAGGTTTTGAAGTGCTCCAGCAGCCGGCACTCAGTTACTTATCTGCTGCAACACAGTCATGTTCAGCATGACATATCATCCTGCTCTCAAAGCCTGTTGTACCTCTGCGCTTTTGTGACTTGAAGGCATTTCTCAATCCTGGTCCCCATTTGGAAACAAAAAGAGAACAGCGGGTCGATCACTATAGGACTTGCCAAGAAGAAAGATGGAGGAGAAAGGAGAAATGAAGACGGTACGGATCTTGTCCTCAAAGATAAGACTGCAAGGCAAGATGCCTCCTCACTCATAGGCAATGCTGACTGAAGATTGAGTAAATAGAACCAGTATTTTCATCATACAGAGGTTTATGAATCTACAGAAACAGGCACAACCAATACTTGATATATAAGATACCTGTGAAGTAACTGGTGAAAGTTTCAACAAGGTTTGGATGGATACTGCTTTAAATTACTGAGGTTTAAGAACCTTTAAGGAAAAGGTGAGTTTGCTGCAGTGTTTCTTCCCCAAATGAGGGATTGCAGCTAGTTTTTTTGAGATTCAAAGTAGCTTAGTTATCTGTGGTAGCTGAGGTTAGGGGAAAAGGTTGGACTAAGGATTTTACCCATAAATACAGCCTAAAGCTAGTTTCGCAACATTATTTTATTTTTCCACACCTCCTTAGGGGGGTGGATAGAATACTGTAAAATATTGAGGGGAACAAATTCATGTATACATTCTTTGCAATGTTAGTAACAAACCCTGTGTTTTATAGTGTATGGTGAGGAAATAGCTGATGAGGTAACAAGTCAAGCTGATTTACTTAAAAATAATTATACTTTAGGGAACTAAAACCAGTGCGTGGTTTTAAGCCTCTTACAGAAAAAAACAAGTGGTGGTTCTTGAAGATTTTCATGGAAAATAATAGAAATATGCTATAAATTTGGCAAATCAGAAACAAAATAGAGCAAAAACTGTCATTTCAGTGTTCAGTTCAGTGTCTCTATTGCACATAATAGTCTGCAAACTTGAGCAAATGCTGAAGTTGCACTACTTGTAGTGACATGGCAGTGATGTAAGGTAGAACTTTGAAAACCCCTGCTAAGTCCACAAAAACGTTGTTCTCTCAAAGGAGAAAGATCTGTATTGAATGATAGGAATGAAGAGAAAAGGCTACATGGAGTGGCACTGCTCAGTTTGTTCTGAAGCTTGTGTTTGTATGTGGCTGTTTCCACTTTTTTTGTTTGAACCCTAGCTTTCCACTGCTGGGTGCCCCTCCTCCTCCCTCTCCCTTGCACTGAATTTCTGAAGTTAATATGAGGGAATTTTAAAAGAATCCTTTCTTAAAATAAAATAAAATAAAATAAAATAAAAAAGCTAGTAAATACTCAATGTCAACTATAAAATTAAAAAAAAAAGGTCTTTTCTTAAAAATATTCCCACCATTATCATGTCTTCACAAACAGGAAAGAGAGTTTCCCACCAAATGCTACATTCTAAATGCACTCATACTTGAAAGTATACAGTAGCTGTCCTAAGAAGGAAGACCACAAAATGATCACCTTGTTGCTAAAAGCTAATATAGTTGGTTAATGTTTGGTGAAGAAATTTATCTTTGTTACTTTTACCCCAGAACAGTATATCCTGTTTTATAGCTTGTGCTCTGCTCTGACACTGTATGATTTCAAAAACATTGAAGGTTGGAGCTCGTTGCTATCTGGAGCAGTTCAGTCCTTACCTGTTTGTCTGCTCTGTGATTGGCCGACAGCTGTTGCTAAGCTTGTTTTTTTGTTCTGGGGAAAGTTAAAAGTTGAGTGTGACCTATTTGAACTGCCTCCTGCTGCTTGTGACTCTGCTGTGCTCTTTCTCCTGAACCGCATTTTTTTTTTTTTCTGATCTTTTGAAGCTGAGATGTTTTTCAGACCCACCAATTTATAAATTTAGTGTTCAGTGTTATAAGTTTTGGTTGTGTATTTGTAAGGCACAAGTTCGAGTACTGTGGTTGAACTTTTTAAGTGTAAATATTTAAAAGGTGAATCTGCTGACAAAGTTCTGATTGTAGAGAACAAATACATTATTTAAAACCCTGTCTGCTACATATGCAAAGGATTTATTGGATATAATCATACCTTTATTATTAATAAAAAGGATTCCGAAGTACTTCATTGAAAAATTAAGTCGACTTTTTGTGAATTAGGGTAAAAATTACTATTGTTCATACTGGCATGTGTGTCAGTCAGGATAAGACTGAGTTTATGTTTTCTGGAGAGGGGCCAGAAGAATCAATACTCATTATAGTTTTACAGTAGCTACGAGACATGCGAAATGAGAGTTCTGTGCAATGTGAATTTGGTTTCTCACTCAGTGAATTAATGTGAACGGTTGTGAGTATGAAAAGTATGAAAACCTTCTTTAATCCTCTGTTTGGTACCCGTGGCAATCAATCTTTAAACTGGTTTCTACCAGACAAGTAAAAAGTTCTTAAAACATTCTGTGTCTTCAAGCCTGACCCAAGACTTGGGTGACTAATGGATGGAGCCACAAGCAAGCATGGGTCCTCCAAACCTGCAAACCTGCTGTCAGTTCTAGTGGCATGTGCAAGTCCGATGTGCTAGTCACATGGCGTACTCACTTGTTTTGGTCTGCATATTATAAAAATTAGCAGAATTCTGACATGCGCAAAATATCTAAAATTGGGAATTTATTGTGAAATAATTAAGTTCAACTAAATAAAGTTAAATTACTTTCAAGTCAATTAGTAAGAACTATACGACCATTTTATGCTGTAAACACTTGAAATGAAGGGGTGAGGATGATAGTTACATTGTTCGAGCTGTATTTTTTTATATGTTATAGTATCAAGGAAACCTGGATTCCCACGCAAGCTGTGCTGTCACAGTCCATGCTCTCCTGTAGCTTTACTCAAGCCAGGCAGGAATTTTTTCAAAAGGCTAGCACAAGCTAGCTGAAGGGGTAAGGGGTTCCTCGTCACTGACTTGTTTACAAGAATCCCCAAATCGGCTAACAGAGATGGTGGAAGAAGCTTCATGAATCCAATAGCTCAGTTATTAGTGGCAACAGATTATTTTGGTTGTTTGCAATACATTTAATGTTGGTATATTTGGAGGATACCTAGGAGGCCTGGGGTAGATTTCAAACCTCATAGTTGATAATGTTCCTAAAGTATTTGTAAGTTCTGGATCCTAAAGAGATAATCATTTAAAAATCACTGGTGATGTTTCAAGAAGCCTGGTGTAGAAAGAGGGCAGGTTTTAGTTAGCTTAAAGCCTATCTAGATGACTCTTGATATAATCAAGAATTAGTAGAAGTTTAGAGCTGTAATAAAGTCTGCAAGATCATGAAGTTTAGTTGCCCTTCATTTTAAATTTGAAAGGACCATGGCTAGGTGGTAGTTAAGAGATACCCATACTGGGTATTGTTTTGTTTTGGGTTTTGGGGGGGTTTGGTAGAAATAGGTAATGAACTAGATTACTCCCCATTTTATGCTCCTTAACAGAATGATAATCTATATGGCTTATGTGAGAAGTAAAGTTTAAAACAGACACCCATCTTAAGGTATTTCTGCTTATTCATAAGGTTTAAGAAATGAAATGCATAAAATTGGCACTCGAATATTTATCAATAATGATGAATGCTAAGTGGTTACAAAATAAGATTTCTCTTAAGGGGTAAAATAATAAATAGCATTGGCATCCAAACATAATCTCTTTGTTTATTAGGATGTTTCTATTCAATTAGAAAATATCCTAATAAAAATACTTTTATTAGAAGTAAGGCAAAGAAGAATACTTGCCTTTTCCCATCAGTAGTATATGGACATTTTAGTATTTCTCAATTATTTGCCAGAAATTAGGAGAATCAGGTTTTCTGTTAGTATAAATTAAATTATATTGAATTCTTGAAACTAAGTTCCTGTAAAAAGCAATTTTCAAAGTGGCATTTTCTTTTTTTGGTATTTTTATCTAAATAAAAAGATAGGAAACATCTCTGCTTATTGGACGACAAGACCCTGAACATATCCGCAGCCTTACGGCCCACAAGGCAAGACCCACGGGCACTGGTGAGCCCAAGCACTGGTGAGAACGTCTTTTGGAACGAAGAGCACTTTCTCTCTAAGATGCGATAACCTTCAAGTCATGGAGAGATGTGTCCTTGTATTGTGTGCCCAGGTTAAGGATCTACAACTTAATACCCTCTTGGAAAGTAAGAGTTCTTCGAAGGAGGCAAAGAAAGAAAGTAATTTAAAGGATGAAAGGACCTATCATGAAGGAGCTGAGTGGGTGTTTGTTGGGAGGACAAGAAGAGTTCCTGTTGTCGAGCTCGCTCACTGCGTGGTGGAAAGAGTCACGATGGAGGCACTTGGCCTTCTGGACAAAGCTTAACCCGACGAGAAGATTTTTAGGATATTTCGTCAGGTTTTCTCTTTGAATCAAAAATACATGTGAATAAAACATTCAAAATTCAAACATGATTAAGCTTACAAAACATTTTAACTGGGTAAATCCGTCTTACAAAGGAAATAGGTACTTTCTTCAGTTCCATCGAGTTTGTGGACTCAGGATAAGTTGAAGGTACTAAGCCTGATTCTAATCTGTTTTGAAAAGCTAATTTTTGTATTATGCCAATGAATACATTTCTTGGATTTAAAATTCGTTCACAAATTAAAAGCAAGTTGTGTCTCCACAAACAAAGGCAATCTGAATATTTTCAAAATATTTTCACAAATCTCTCAAAACCTACGTTAAAAAATTACCGAATACAGTATATGTGCACAATCTGAGAAGTGTTTTCTGCTTGAATACATCATATTTTAATTATCTTTAATTACATTTTTTTGTGTGTATCATTTCCTTTCTCTCCTTTAAAACCTTCAGAAACTCTAAAGAACATATGGAATGAAGTCCTAACTCAGTGTTCCACTATGATTACCGTTTTCCTGAACTCATCCTATACCATATTAAACCCCTTCCTTCTTATTTAATGATGCTAGAAAGGAATTAACCTCTAAACATTCTATTTTAAAGTGACGGTCTCCTAAATATTTTTTATTATCTCCACAGACAACTTGCTGTCATTTCACCTCAGATAGACCTGAAAATGTTTAAAGCCAAGCTTAGTTACAAAATGTTCCATGAATCTTATCAAACAACGGCATGTACACAGGCAGTGACTAGGACTTGTGAGTACCTGCCTTTCTTCACGAGTGAGCCACAGATGTCATTGCTCAGACCTGCATTGCTGCTTCCTTGCTAGGCGAGAGAACAGGCACAGGAAACTCCCAAGAATCTTGGGGGTCGTCTGTGATCTTTTATAAACTTGAACTTCAGTTCAGCCACCCCCCCCCTTTTTTTTTTTAATGGAAACATGTCTGCAGAGTGCCTTTATTTAAAAAAATATATTGAGGGTCTACTTTGTGCTAGGCACTCAGATAATGGATAGACAATCATGGACACAAAAGACATTCTGAGCTTTCACATTTATGCTCTATACAGATGACTGCGACCTATAGCACCTCATCCAATTAGCAGCGTGCATTAGTTGAAAGAGTATTCTACTAGGAAGGGGGGTGGGGTGTGACCATCATTTAGGAGGCTGAGTAGACATAGGTTGTGAGTTCAGGGACCACAAGGTTGCCAGTGGCCTGTAAAGACACACTCTGAGGAATGACGGGCTAGAGGAAGAGAGTTATATATTTTTTCTTTTTTTAATTAATTGTTTGTCTGAAATTGAATTACCATAGTTCCCCCACCACTGTCACTGCCATCCCTGTGTTCATCCCTGTGCTGTGTTCTCCCCCCCCCCCCCATCCCCTTTGCTGAGTGCAGTGTTATGATCCACTTGATAGTTTTGACTTTTTTCTTGGCCTTTTGTCTGGTTTCTCTATATACCACATAGAGGCGAAACCATCCGGTATTTACCTTTTTCCTCCTGACTAATTTGGGCTGGCATGATGGCTTTCAGCTCCATCACTCAAGATTTTTTCAAAACCAGAGTTCTTCCTGAGTATAAGCAAGGGAGATAGTTGTTCTTTCTCCCTGTCATCTTTTCTTATGCTCAGGGTCAGAAAGGTAGGTTATAAAACAAATTTTAAATGTTAATTAAAAATATGCACCCACCTATGCTGTTTTGGATTTAGTCCCAGGTTCTAGCCCAGCTGCATTTTTGTGCTTTTATTACCTGTTTTACAAATTTTTAAAAGAGAAATAATTACGTCTGCCTTTTATGTGTAAAGTGCTTAGTATCTGGTAGTAGGAGTCACTAGGTTATTCTTGTTATCCTTCACTTAGAAAACCTGAGCATGATCTGACACTCTTTGGGTGAAAGTGATCTTCTAATTTAAAACCACTGACAATTTTTGGAATAATACTTATTTACAAAGATGAGTTTTAGCCTGTCTCTCAAATTCTATACAGAAATTTTAAATATTGGGCATTTCTTAAAGAAGAAACTCTAGAGGAAAGAAAAAGTAAAAGGTTGTCCACAATCATACCTTTTTATAAGTAATAGAATTCTAAAAATTAAATTGAAGAAGTGAAAAAAGTAGGGGACAAATAAGAGAACAATGTAAAATTAAAGTTCAGTGCTAAAAGGATCTCAGTGTACCCAAAACATGATGTTGAAAGGAAAAATGTGCTTAGCAGACAAGCTATATATATATAAAAACAGGAAGATATCAGCTAGAAGAGAAAAAAAATCTTGAAATAGTAAGAAATTCTCTTGTAACCAGCATTGCTCTGAAGAAAACATTTTAATGACAATAGGGCATTTTCTAAGAATACTTAAGCCCCATAAATCTAACAAAGGGAGAGGAATATTTTGACTTAATGATTAAAACCACCACTATGCATTCCTAACCGATTGTTAAACACGCCTCCTATTCTAATGACTAAATCTGTAAATCTATAGTACTTTAATATAATTCCTTTGATGAATGAGAAATGAAAGGTTTACTGTGTGACCCACAAAATATAATAATAATAATAATTATGTATTTAGCCTGATTATTTCTGCTTTTACATGTATTGACAGTATTTTTCAAAGTCTAGTGGGTTGGGGAAGCTGTTCTGTGAGATTAGATAATTTGAGATTTCTTTTCTGAGTTCTGAAGACAAGAGTGTGAGGCATGGTTTCTTTTCTCAAGAAATACTGTCACAGGAGAGACAAAACCCACATTCCTGCCCTTTGTTTTTCCCCACTGTCCTCCAGGCCACCCTTTTCCCCTGCCTGACCCGCCTGAACGGCCCCACAACTCCCCCACCTGCCTTCAGTTTTGTGCCTTCCAGTGATTTTGAAATTCGAATCTCATCTCATTCTGCTGTTTAAAGCTTGCACTAACTCCCTAGCGCTCCCCGAGTGAAAGTCACATTCACGAGGCTTGAGCAAGTTCCCTCTCTGCCTGCTGTGTTTTACAACACGCCATTTGTTGCTCTCCATTACCTCCTCTCCTGATGCAGGGAACTTTCCTTTATTCAGCCACTCTCAACTCGGCCCTGTCTCTGGGCCTTTGCACAAGCTGGCTCCCTTACTCAGAACTCTGTCTCTAGCCTCCTAGATGCGCCCCTCCCCCCAGACTTCCTGCTAGGGCCTCTCGAATAATCCTCCAAGTCCCAGCACAGATGTCTCTTTCTTCAGAACCCACCACTCCAAGTCTGACTCTCTTGACTTCATGAGTATACACCATGTCGCTGATAACCACTCTGCTTTTACAGAGCTGTATCAGCTTAGCCTTGAGAAAATTAGAGTGGAGGCTATTATTCCTGATGACGGGTGCAGAAACTTCACTTTGACCCGACTGAGTAAGTTTATCAAAACATTTTTAGAGGAAATTAAATATTTCACAACTACTATCTCTTCTTGGACGAGATATCAGAATTCTTCCTAGAAGAAACAAAATGTTGACATAAATTATGTTAAATAGCAGTCGTGCTAAACTAGATGCTGGCCTAGAATGATAACCTGTGATAAATATCAGAAGCGTCATCTTTTCCAGTGATGCTTCTGTTCTCAGGATGTTCATGTTTCCAGCAGATGTGTGTTGTGTGTCTGTCACTGGCCTGGTACCTTTAGAACATATGACCTCTGACCTCACCAGGAACTAAAATCTTTGGGAAGTATGAGCTTTTCACTGAAAAAAAAAAAAAAAAAGTCTAGAAGTGAAGTCAAGTCATTGGGCTGCAAACAGCAATGTTTGCAGGCCAGTGTATGTGTTGTATACATTTGGAGGCCACCTTTTTTGTGTCGGAGAACAGAGTAATTCACAGTACCGCTCTATCGAAAACTGCAGAAACTAGTACCTTTGAAGCACTTAAGTCAGTCTCTACAAAGACAGTAACTTGACATTTCATGATTTGAAAAGTCCTCAGACTGAGAATGTTAAAAATTTTCTTTTTGCGTAGGAGTGTCAGAACAAACAAACGGACGCTTTCAGGGAAAAGAGTTATTAGCTGAGTTTCCTACAAAATTCAGTATGTCCTTCAGTAAATTTTAGCAGCACTAAAAATCAAATATGTGCATAGTTTTAATTGGCACTTTTGTTTCAAACCATTTGAGGTTAACTCAGTGCCCGCCTTTCTCTTGCTTCTCATTTGAAAACAGAAAGGTGAGCATTCTCCGTTTTGCAAATGACACTCAGTGTCACAAACGAGGTTATGCCCGCATGCCCTCGAAGACAACAGCCCCGCTGTTTCGTCCTCTCCAGAAAATACAGGCCCAGCCCCGTCCTAGGACCAGGTCACCGCCACTGTTTCCCCTGGGCTGGCTGGCTCTGTCGCTCGCAGCTCCATACATCACGGCCTGCTACGCTTCCAAACTCTTGCTGCGAGCGATGTCTTACTGCGCAGCTGGGGACTCGCTGGCCTGACTGCTGCCCGTTGGGGCCCAGCGCCCCGATCACGCTCCGTGTAGTGTGTGCGCACAGAGCCGGCTCGGGAGCCTCCGACCCCGTCAGTGTGAAGCTGCTTCCACGTACGAAGCGGCCTGTGAGCGCCTGCGCCGCTGACCGCAGAGGACCGAGAACGAAGGACCCTTCGCAGCCGGCTGCTTCCCAGTGGGGCAGCTGGGGGCCAACGCGACGCGTCCGCTCCGCCGCGGCGCCGTCGCTCCCCGCAGGGTCCACGCGTCGTGCCCCGCGAAGCCCCGGCCCGCGTCGGTGCCGAGCCGCCCCGGGGTTCGGAGGAGCCTCGGCAGAGCCGGCCGCCCGGGGCCCCCCGGTGAAACGGGGGGGGGGGGCAAGGGAGGCCGCGGGGCGGGAGAGGGGGCCCGGAGGGGCCGGCGCTGGGCCGCGCTGCAGCGGCGCCTCCCGCCACTCCGGGCCGGGCCCCCAGCTTGTTTTGCTCGCGGCCGCTCGCGGGGGGCGGGGCCCGGCGCCGGCGGGGGGCGGGGCCCCGGCGCCGCAGGCGCCCATTGGCTGGCGCGGACGGCGGCGGGGGCGGGGCGCGGCCTGTGGGTTCGCGCCGCCCCCGCTGTCCGCCGGGACCGAGACGCTGCCGAGCCGAGCCGAGCCGAGCGGGGCCTCCAGCCGCCCGC
>PVHY01006417.1:0-21010 GCA_004024945.1 Uropsilus gracilis | reverse complement strand
CGCGGAGTCGTGCCCTGACAGCTCGGGGGGAGGCCGGGCCGCCGGCGCCCGCGGGGGCTGGGCGCGGAGGAGACGCGGCCCGGCCGGCCCCCGCGCGCCAGCCTGGCCTCCCCCCGCGCCTGGCCAGCCGCCTGGCCAGCCGCCTGGCCGGGCCGAGGATGCTGCGGTCCCCGCGGCAGGGCCGGCCGTGCGGGAGGGACGAGGCCGCCGGCCCGGCCCTCCGAGGACGCCGCCCGCCGGCCGGAGCCGCCGGGACGGCCGGGACGGCGCGCGGGGGTTCGCACCGCCGCCCAGAAAAGCCCTGGCCGCCGCCTGGGGGACTTCGCGGGCGGGAGGCAGCGGAGCGGTGGCGGCGGCTGCCTGCAGGCCGCGGCGTCTCTCCCCCTTCTGAGCGGGGAACCGCGGCCGCCTCCTGGCTGACCCGGCCTGGCGGTGGCCTGGGCGGGCAGTCCTGGCCGCATCCAGGCCCAGGCTCTCCGGATGGCTCTGTGGGCCGGGCTGTAAGGGCCAGCGAGCTTGCACCTCGCTGCAGCGCCGTGGGGTCCGGAGAGGGGCCCCGCCCCTTAGGGCAGCTGCGGGGAGGGGGGGGGTGGTCTGTTGGCCAGCACCGCATCCTGCGGGCGCTGTTCCCTTCCCGGGGGGTCCCGAGCTACCCCCACCCCCTCCCGGCCTTTGCAGCAAGTGCCCTCTAGGTGGGGAGCCCCCTCTGAAGTCCAGGGCGCGCGTAGGGCCCCGGTCAGCCTGACCGATCCAGTAGGCCGAACCTGTATCTTTCTGCAACGTCGTTCATGGACCAGAAGCTGGAAGAGGCACCTGAGCCTGCAGTACTTTCCAGATTCCCTAGAAATGTTGGTGCATCTAGAAGGAGACGCGTCTAAGCCTTCGAGGTGGAAGCTTTGCCCCCAGCAGGCACCGAGCGCGGACAATGATGCCGCTAAAGAAGGGCGCCCTCCCTCCCTTCTCCTGCACGGTGTGTCTTGTGGAAATGTGTTTCCCAGGCGGTCACACCCTGCCCGCCCGCCCGTCCTGTTCGTCAGAGAGCCGTGCCTCGGCCCTCAGCCCCCAAGCCTCCGGGCCGTTTTCCAGTGCCCCCGAGTGCGGTGAGAGGAACGAGCTGGTTGAGATGGGATTGTCTTGACTTTTCAGAGTTCTGCAGGTGCGCGGCCAGCAGATGCACAGCGGGTCCTGCCTCGCCTTTCCCTCGTCTGTCTGCCGAGTCCTCCTTCCTCTGAAGGCTGCGGGTAGGGACCCGGAAATGTGTCCGATAAATTCGGGAAGTCCGATTGCAGCCGTGCCTTCACGCAGGCCGATTCGCGCAGCGATACTGGACACACGTGTGGTTCGCGGCCGGCCAGCAGGACGCCGGCCCGCAGGACGCCGCTTCGCCCTGTGAAAATCAGAGTCCGGGGATTGTGCGCTGATGAGGAAACGTGACGTCAGAGATGAGAAGCCCGGTTGTTGGCAGAGGCTCTTATCTCCTTAAAGACGCCGCTTAGGAGGATCTGGAGGGCCGGGAACTGCGCGTTCCCACGTTAGCTTCTCCAGCCACACCTTCGCTGAGAGCCTGTGACCTGTGTCCTGTCATCAGCATCTCCTGGTTTTCAGTGAGGCCGCTGGCTGCTGGCAGTCCTGTCCCGGTTCCGGGCTGCCCAGAGTTGCTCCTTGTCTGCTGCTCGCTCCGTTCCTCATAGCTGTGGAGAAGGCCTGGCTGGCGGACTCCAGCAGTGGTGTGAAGTGTGTCTCATTTGGCTTGTGAGCGCCCCTTTAAGGCCTGGAGCGTCTCCCCCCCCCCCATCAGCATCTGCTAGAAAATGGGATAGTAACTCACCTGTCGTGTAACGACGACGTAGTGTTCAGAAGTGAGTTTTCCAGAAAGTTGGTTTTATTTAAGCCGTTCGAAACCAGGAATCCTCCTTATAATAACAGCGGTATCTAAATGGATCTTTGAGGCATCAGAAACTTGTAGAGAGCCTCCAGAGAGTATTCATTAAGGGCATTACAGCGAGAACCAGACTTTCTTGATTCAGTCCTTCCCCCTACCTTTCATACTGAGCTAGTTTGGGTTCTTCATTCAGTACACAGATAAAATGGATTTATGTTTATGTGTTTAGCCGTGATTCCCCCCCCACACACCTCAGAACACGCACATCGGAAATGCGTAAAGTGATGAGTGACACTTTCTCGTCCCTGCTCCGCAAGGCCTGTTAAACCTTGTAATTTATCACGCCACATCAGTGTGACTTTTATACGGTAATTGGTAATTGGTTTCTCCCCTCGCATTATGCTGTTCACCTCTCTGATCTTAAGCAGTCCTCAGGTGGAAGTGGTGTCTCAGCAGAGGGAGCTTGCAGTTATTTTATTGTGAGGGCTGATCGTCTTTCTCAGCCATTTATATTTCCTCTTGCTTGACCTGTCTGTGTCTTTTGTTCACTTTCCTGTCAGAATGCTGGGGTTTTTCTTAACTGGCATGTCGGCGTCTCCATGTATTAAAGAAACTTAGCTCTTTAAGTTTTTTACTTTTGATTTTGTGTATATTGTTCACATCTAAAAGTGTTTTTATGTGACCAGACTTATCAACGTCGTGTTTTATGACCTCTGGGTTTTGTGGTATTCTACACCTACTTTATGATTTTTGTGGTTTAATGCTTTGACTTACTGTAGTGTATTGTCTTTTCACTATTAGTCTGTGGGTGTTTTTGAAAATGCATTTTGTTGAAGCAGCAAATGAGAAGTGATAGTGGTTTCAGCCTTATGTTTTGCCCAGTTTATTTTAATTTTTGAAATATTTATAGCTGGATCAGAAATTCAGCAGTTTGAAGAGCTCATGAAATGATTTTATAAAAACCACTGCGTTTGTTCCAAGATGATATGTTGGGATTTTTCTCCTTGCATCTTTTATAGGATATTAAAATCAAGACATGTTCACGGCTCGATGAGTGAGTTCAGTGCCTCTGCTGAAGGGTTTGGCTGTTGGGACACTGCTGTCTTCAGTCTAAGTGTGAAAACATCAGTACAGAATGAATCTCTCATCTCCAAGTTTAGATTACTTGAGCTGTTGTTTTTACGGATTCATTGGGCCACTCTGAATCCAGGTTCTCCGAATCAAGCACCCTGCGTTCTGCCCTGCCTCCCTGCCTGCCACTCACAGGTCCACTCTGCGCTGCTCTGGGCTGGGGCTGGAGCTCTTGAACTGCTGCCCTGTGTCCTGTTCTTGCCTTCCTCCCTCCTCCCCGCCTTCTTGTCTTTAGAAGGAGAGCATCTGGTTTATATCTTGAAGGACTTTTGGAAGCAGTGGGGAGCGGGTGGGAGTAATATTTATGTGTAATTACATAAGCAGGGATTCATTTTTAGTTGTGTAAGTTCTAAGAAGTTGGTATTTTTATTTTCTTTTTTTTTAGCGACCAGATTGATAGGACTTGAATCTCAAAAAGAAAACCCAGGATTATATTAGTCTATCTTTGTTTCTGTCATCACTGTGTTGTAGCAAAAGATGGATGCTTAGTCCCTGGGTTGTCAGTTTGTGCCAACCACACTACACTGTCACATAGGGGGTAGAATTCTAGGTTCAGTGTGTCAAAAGGCAGAAACCGTTTATTTCTCAGTCAAATGAGTTTCTTGAAAATATAAACAAGGTTGAGGACAAAAAAACATCTAAAGCAAATGTACAAGCAAAATCAGTTTCTCTGAAACTGTTTCACTTTCCCCACAATGAAAACTTGCCCTGCATTTCTTTCCTGTGGATTTTAGTCACTACTTTTTATTTCTTTTACTATTTCTGTTCTTATGGGAATGTTTGTTGTTGACGCAACGATCGTTCTACTTTCAGCCGTAGGCGTTGTTTTTGTGGCAGTTACTACTTTTTCATTTCCTGACAAGATGCGCGAGGCTTGATATTCTGGTTTGGTTTTGGGTGTGCAAAATACACTGGTCTCATTTTGTGTCAATAACAGTCCGCAGGGTTGACTGCTATGTGCAGAGCTTTCTGTTCTAGACTTTCTGCCAAGTACTTTATGCAGAACTCGGCGTTAGTGAAACAGGTTTCATTGTTTTTAGCTGGCGTCACATCCGAGGCTGTTGTGGGCTGTGGGATACAGACAGGGAAGCTGGTATGCGTAGACGGCCGGGAAGACAACCCGCTGGAACACGTCCGTCTCTGTTCTGCCGGCTGTTTTCCCTCCCGTTGCTGTTGCCTCAGTTCACGTTGTTTATCGCTGGAGGCTGAGATGGTGTAATTCTCTTTTCTAGGAACTTGGAATTCGGATTCCTCGACCACTCGGACACGGACCAAGCAGATTCATCCCCGAAAAGGAGGTCTGGTATTTGTGGAAGTCCATCGTGAATAAGTGGCGCTTTTAAGGAAAGGCTTTCTTGACCCACGTCTTGGCATCTGAGCCACTGTTGGTCAAGAGCATGTTTTCCCTGGCGCTGCTCAGTTCATCATCGTGCTCCGGCAGCAAGCGTGGGGCGGGGGCACTCACAGGCCCAGGGCTTCTAGCCTTTCACGCTGCCGCTCTCGCACTCGGAGCTGAGCACGGGGAAGACTGGCTTTGCCCAGTGGCCCTCTGTGCCCTGACACTCACCCATGCCCCCTCCCTGGCTGCTGTCAGCTCTAGCGGAGAGCTAGATCCTCAGTATGGGAAATGCCTCTATCTGGTTTCCACAAGCCTTGTTCGCTGCGGACTCAGCCCTCCTAGAGTGGAGAGCAGGCCTGGATTACAAGCAAAGACTTCAGTATCTGTGCAGACCCCGCAAATGTGGCCATTTAGCTGCTTTTTCTGGCCAAGTGTGCAAGCACGCACACACGCACGCACGCACACCCCAGCCTTCAGTGTTGACCTTCGCTCTCGTTACGTGTATGTCATTGCTTGCTTTCTGTCTTGCTCCCAGCTGTATTGAACCAGTAGACGTACAGCCCCTCTCTCAGGCCCAGGTCTGCTTCTCGGCGACGCTGTGAAAACGTGCACATGCGACTGTCTGATTCTCGGTCTCCATCCGTCAGTGTGAACTTTGTGACCATGGCTTTTCTCCCACGCAGATTCTCCAGGTGGGAAGCGAAGACGCACAGATGCACTCTTTGTTTGCTGACTCCTTTGCTGCTCTAGGTCGTTTGGATAATATCACGTTAGTGATGGTTTTCCACCCACAGTATTTAGAAAGTTTCTTGAAAACGCAACACTATCTGCTGCAGATGGACGGGCCGTTACCCCTGCACTTCCGGCACTACATCGGGATCATGGTGCGTGCACGTTGGGTGAAACCTTCTGCCTTTTTTGTTGAGCTTCGGAAAAGATGGCTTAACGCTTTCAGCGTAGGGATGATGACTTATGTAAGGCTTGTGATGGGTTTTCTGGTAGGTAGCATGTGTTTTATAGCAGAGAGAGAGAGAGAGACACGTCTTATTACATACTTTGGAACCATTTTCCACGAAGTAGAACACAAGATATCGTTCACATTGACAAAGTGATGCTGCTACTCCTCTTAGGCTTGTAATTTATAGCGTCTTCCCTGGTTGATGCCTTAGGTGTTTCTTAATCTCAGGTTCTGAAAGGTGGTACATAAGGAAACTTCCTAGAGTTCAGATGCCTTTTATCAGGTACTTTGTTCTTGGAGTATTTCTGAGTTACCCTTACGGGGTGTGTGACTTTTTATAATGTTTACATGAAAACATTGTTTTTTATAGTTGGTGGAAAGTTTGGAAGCATAGCACCCCAAACCAAAAGCATAATTAGCTGTCAGCACATTGTGAAAGAAAATGTCGGATTCAAATGGTTCTCATAGTTTCAAATAATCTTTTTCTCTGAAGGCTGCAGCAAGACATCAGTGCTCCTACTTGGTCAACCTCCATGTGAATGATTTTCTTCACGTCGGTGGAGACCCCAAATGGCTCAATGGCTTAGAGAATGCGCCCCCCAAACTACAGAATTTAGGAGAACTTAACAAAGTGTTGGCCCATAGACCTTGGCTTATTACCAAAGAACACATTGAGGTAAGTGACAAAGTAATATCTAGAGCACTTTTTTTCTTTTTTTCTTTTTTTTTTATTTAGTAGACTTGGCTTTTTCTGGAGCAGTTTCAGGTTTACAGAAAATACATAGTCTACCCCTCCCCAGTCTCTCCTGTTACTAACATCTAGTACTGGTGTGATATTAACCAAGGTTAATAGTTTATGTCAGGATTCACCCACCTCCCTGAAACCATTGTTTTCATTTTTCCTGATTGCTGAACATGTACCACCGTTTGCACCCGTCCACCTCCTGAAGACTGTCTTAAGCATTTCCAATTTGGGGCATTATGCCCACCAAAAAACCTGCATGTAAATGTTCTTGCAGTTTTATAGTCCTAAGTGTTCAGTGGAGTAAGTAGGAATGTGATTGTTGGATTATGTATTTAGCTTTGTAAGAAAACCGTGAGCTTTGACTGTACAATGCAAATTAGCATTCCTGTTGCTCTACATCTTTGCCAGCATTTAGTGTTACCACTGTTTTGGATTTTATCCGTCCTGAAGTTTAGAGTGGCATCTGTTGTCTCTTCTGGTTCTGCTTATCGATAAAGATAATGACATAAGAATAGTAATTTGAAAGTCTCAAAGTATCTACGTAGTAGAAATTCTTCAAAATGCAATATAGTTTTTAGTCTTGATTTTCTGTTTTATAGGACATTTTAGAAATTGTTACAAATTGAGGTGTATTAAGATAGAAGAACTGGGGATGATTAATGCAACAGTCATTGTCTAGTAATAAAAATTATACAATGTTACAGATAATTTAGCAGATGGGACACAGATTTGTATGACTTTGAAGGATCGTAGACACTGCCTTGGGCATAACTTTAAAACTACAATTTGGTGGTTTAGGATAAATTAGATTGTTCAAATCACTATCTTAAAAGTTCTGTGAGGAGGAATAATAAGGAAAAGCAAAACATTTTAGACAGTAGCTTTCACTTTAAAAAGTAAGTCTGAGGCCAGTTAATGCATTCTTAAAGCTGGCATCTGAAATATGGCAACTGCTTTTGAGCAAAATGCATTTTAGTACATTTTAAAAATCACAGCCTAGGAAGGGAAGCCAAGACTAGGAATCTCTTGAGTCCATGGGTTTGAGACCCACCTGGGGCAACATAGCAAGACCTAATCTCAAAAAAACAAGTTGGGCGTGGGACGCAAGCCTATAATCCCAGCTGCCTGGGAGGCTGGGGATCGCTTGAGTCCATGGTTCCCCGGACAACATAGTGAGACCTAGTCTTTAAAAAAAAAAAAAAAAAAGATTTTAGAAAATCAAAGTAACATGTTGCAGGCAGGTTACGTTCGGTTCGTAAATGTTAAATGCACGCATTCTGCATCCTACATTTCTCAGGTTGTGATTTCACACACGTTGACTGAGTGACTGATCCTGTTTTTAGCAGATTATGCTTTCACCCAGCCCCGGTCCCAGTCTAAAATATGTTCTTTTCCTCCCCCCTCCCCAAGGGACTTTTAAAAGCTGAAGAGCACAGCTGGTCCCTTGCAGAGCTGGTCCATGCAGTCGTGCTGCTCACGCACTATCATTCTCTCGCTTCGTTCACGTTCGGCTGTGGCATCAGCCCTGAAATCCACTGCGACGGGGGTCACACGTTCAGACCCCCTTCTGTTAGCAACTACTGCATCTGCGACATCACAAACGGCAACCACAGTGTGGACGAGACGCAGGTCAGCTCGGCAGGCAATGTCTCGGTAAGTGTATCACAGGACTGTCCTGCAGTCGATCACGGTAACTGCTGTTCTGTTGGTTTTCACCTGACGTCACAGATCGACCCTCTGTGTCCCTGGAGACACTACGCGCTGGATGCCTACTTGGCGGGTGTTTGGTAGCTGTCTCAGGTGCCCCCGCTCGTCTCTTGCTAGGGGCTCTGCGGGATCATAGCCGCAGCCTGTGCTCCTCAGCGTCCGCACGACTGAATGCCACCGGGGGAGGGGGGGGCAGCCGTTCAGCTCCTCCTCACCCTTGCCTCTCCACCGACGGGGCGGGGGCGCCGGACGAGTTGAGGGATCTAGTGGCACATTTCCCTTTTCTGGTGGACAGACTCCCTTCTTCCCAGGTTGTGAGCTGACGCCTTCAGGTGCCTGGCAGCCCGCAGGGTGATCGCTTAGTCTCCAGCTGTGTGTCGTAGGGACTCAGGTCCTCAGGTCCCAACAGGTGAAGCAGTAAAATGCCTTTTTAAGATGCTGACAACTTTTACAAGGCCTTTGAGGCATGAAGGGAGGACGTTTCGTGTGTTTTCCATCCACGCTATCAGGAGTTTCCTTAGGGAAGAAAGCGCAAAATGTGGAGTGTTTACTTTAGAGGGAAACGTGCAAACAGCTGATCATGAGCATGAGGGACAGTGTGCGTAGTGTTTGGGTCTGACTGGTTAGACCACCCGCCGCTGTGAAACAGGGCTGGTGCAGACTGTCTCCTGTGTGGCTAGACTCTACACCCGGCGCCCTGGTAGGCTTAGTGTCTGCTGGTGAGTCAGACAGGTTCCCGACCTGGTCACGGTAGGGTCTGGGGGGGCAGGCGCTCGAGCAGGGTCAGGCAGCTGTAAGTGTCCCCATGCAAGGGTGCGCTGGCGGTGGGAGCAGAGCCCTGCGTGAGAACAGTCGCAGTGAGAGGCTGGGGGGGAGGGGTGGGAGCAGCACGCGGGACCCACACCTGAAGGACCCAGGTGGGTCTGCCAGGGAAGGCTGGGAGCGCAGGGAAGGCAAGCGCCCGCCAGTAGACGCGTCGGGGGAAGCGTTCGTCCTGTATTTGGACACCGTAGTTTGAAATGCTAGGATTTCCTGCCCCGACCCGTTTCCTGAGCTGCGGGTCCCATAGATGTGGCCCAGCTTTCCCGACCAGGGTGTGAAAGAATAGGTTCTCCGGTCGCTTTCGCTGCTGTCTGCACCACGCCTGTCTCGGCGGCCGTCAGCCCAGCGAGCTCAGCTGCCGGCCCCATTGGCAGGTCAGGTTGGCCAGCCTGGGAGGACGAGGCCCACGCTTAACCAGCACCTTGTATAAACGAGCTGACCAGCCAGTGGGAAGGTGAACGGTGCGTCAGTCAGGATGTCAGAAATGACCGGTGAACGAGACGTTGCCCGCCACGCGGGTGACTGCACGGGTGGTAAAAAAGAATAAGGTGTTTTGTAACTTATTGAACCGGTAGAGCCAGTGGAAGTTGCCCTTTAAATACCCTGCTTCGGTCGGCGGTGTCTCGGGGATGAGACTAACGAGACCGTGAGGCCGTTGCTGATCGTCTCTGGCAAATGCATCAGACTTCCGGTCGTTTCTGTTTAGGCGTCGAGCTCTAAAGAGCGTGGTCGCAACGATCGACCCTCGTGCACTGCCTGACCTGTGAGCGTGGATTCTGTCTCCTCTCCAGGTTAGCGACTCCTTCTTCGAGGTCGAAGCCCTCATGGAGAAGATGAGGCAGTTGCAGGAGTGCCGCGACGAAGAGGAGGCGAGCCAGGAGGAGATGGCCTCGCGTTTCGAGATGGAGAAGCGGGAGAGCATGTTTGTCTTCTCCTCGGGTAGGGGTGGCCGCGCGGGCTCCGCGCCTTCTGCTGCCTGGCCCCAGCCCCGTTCTCTTGAGAGAATTCAGTAGCAGCGTTGGGCCTTTCGAAAAGGCTCCTGCGTGAAGGAAGCTCGAGGAGCTGAGCGCAGCCTCGGGGACGTGTTGCCTTGGGCGCTTGTGCTCAAATCATGCCGAACCAGTCACCCAGCGCTTGTTTCCGCCTCTTTAAAGTGAGGAAACGGTCACGAGGCCCCGATCTCTTCCTGCCTTAACGTTCTGGTGCGGAAAGGAGCTACTCCTTGACTGCTAGCGCCGCTCAGCTCCGGCCGCGCTTTCTCTGCGTGGCCACCAAGCAGCTTCTTCCTTGAGGTTAAGAACGGGTCTCGGGCCGTATCTTGACAGTGAAAACGCAGGAGCGGAAGCGGATCCGCTGTTGGAAGCATCGCGTTTCCTAACAGCAAAGAAAACACTCGAGGGTTCAAGTGAAAGTTGGCTGTTCACTTGCTCCTCATCGAGGAAGAATCCTTACTTGAAATCTCACCTCGTTAGGTCCTGAGTGGGAAGATGATCCGGGAAGGGTCAGTGCAGGGCCCGAAACATGCCCGGTGAATCGCAGCACGCTCTGTCCTGCACGAGTCTAGCCTTGTTGTGGGACCTTCGAGCTGTTAGGTGGATCAGCTGACATGACGTTGCTGTTCGTCCCCAATAGGCCAGGTGTTGGCAGCATTAGCGCGTAGACTCTGCCACCTCAGGTGCAGTGGAAACCAGGGAAACCAGGGCGAGGGTCTGCGAGAAAAGTGACAGGCGTGGGAATTCAGCCCTGAATTTCAGCCCACTTTCGCTTCGTTGACTGGTTTTTCTCTTTATAATTGTAAGACTTAGTTCACTGGTCGCTCAGTGTCAGAGAACGTGTTGACCTGCTTCTACTCGGTGTGACGGGCATCCCGTCTTCAAAAAGCTTTCAGTGGGGCTTTTTTCCATCATTGCAGATGATGAGGAGGTCATGCCCGCGAGAGACGTGTCTCGGCACTTTGAGGACACGAGTTACGGCTACAAGGACTTCTCGAGGCACGGGATGCACGTGCCGACGTTTCGGGTCCAGGTAAGAAAGTGCAGCTTCCCGCACACACAGGATTGGTCCGAAATCGATGCCTCCGACTTAAAGTAGGAGTCACCGTAAGACGCTGCAGAAAGCAGTCCCTTTCCCCAGGGACTTGGGTTGCTTGGATCTGTTTGCTGTATCGTTGAGGCTTAGTGGCGAGTTGCTTAGAATTCAAAACACATTTACCCGCAAAACAGAATCACGAGCGAGGTCAGGTGCCCGGGTGGTGTGCGCAAGCTCTCGGTGGAGCTGGGCCACGGCAGCGGTTGTCCTGGACTCTAGCTGGGGTTGCTGGGTGTTTGTCCCTTGCACCTCGCTGTGAGTCTGTCCTGCTGGCACCTGGGCTGCAAGGGCCTCACGTCGTGTGTCTCGGCGCAGGGAAAGATGGAACCGGAGTTGACAACGAGCGTCTGGGTTAGGACCTATAGAGCAAAGCTTTTCATTTTCTCTCTGACTCGGGTGAGTTTCTCACAGGTGCTTCTTGGGTAGAAAATCACAGCAGCGCTCTAATTCCCTTCAAAATACGGACTTGCCGTTTTTTGAAGCAAGGGGATTTCAGATCCACGCTCTGGGAGGACCCACAAAATACCACCACAGGATGATCTGACACCGACTTCATTAGCCTGAGTGGAGTGGGCAGGTGCCGTCTCTTGAGTTCCCACATCGCTGGCTTCAGACAGCCCCACACGGCTCTGTCTGCACGAGTCCGCGCTCAGAGTTGCTGCTCTGGTCCTCGTGGCCGGTGGCAGGCACGCCGCCGAGTCTCTCTCAGGAGCGGCGGTAGCTGGATCCTCTGGTTCCGGAAGAAAAGCAGAGAATCATCTGTTAATTAGGAAATGACCTTTTCTGCGTGCTAGTCTCAGAAGACACCTTCCAGTTTGTCAGTAGAAACGTAGTTTAAGTGTTTTCCTAGAATAACCTCCTGCGTAAACGTTGAATCTGTAGCAGTAGATACTTAACTTAGAGCAGTTGATATTCCCGACCTGCCCGGTGGCGTGGGAGGCCATTCTTGGAACTAGGGTGGTCTCTCTGCCAGCAGAACTTGGCAAAACTCTTTGCGGCGACAAAGGTTGGGCGCGGGGAAGAGATCCGGAGAATTTCTCCTTGCCCGCAACGGCACCCTAAAGTAGCAATGTCAGCATCAGGACCACTTATGGAGATGAGGGTTTGCGAGACTTGGCTGTCACAGGAGTGTGGCGGGGTTAGAGAGGAACGGATGTGGCTTCTGACGCCTCAAGCAAAGAACTGTGTTTTTTGTTTTTTGGGTTTTTTTTGAGACCAGGTCTCGCTATTTTTGCCCGTGGAACCACAGGCTCACGTTGCCCGGGGTACCACGGACTCAAGCCATCCCCCAGCCTCAGCTTCCCAGGTAGCTGGGATTACAGGTGCGCGTCACCACCCAGCTATTTTTCTGGGAACTAGGTCTCACTGTGTGCCCCTGGCGGGACTCCAACCATGATCCCTGGCCCCGGCCTTCCTAGGCTGCTACCTACAGGCCTGCGCCACCAGGCCCGGCCTAGAACTCCTGTATCTGACTCACGGGAACTGACTAACACTCGATCATATTATTCACAGCTCATGGCCGTGGTGGCAGCAGAACATAAGGAGGCAGCTTAGGAGCTGGGAGGAGCCCACGGGTGGGTTAGGGGCGCGGTTGGGGGCAGGAGGACGAGTCCGCGTGACAGTGAGTGGAGTTGAACGTTGACAGGCCTGGCACCACGAGCGCACAGGCCGGAGGAGACGGCTCTTGCTGGATCACCACGGCCCGGGGTGGGCCGGGCCAGGCCGAAACGCCGCGTGGCGGGGACACGCCAGGCTCAGGCGCACGGGTCTGAAGCCGAGTCTGCGTTGTTGCGAGATGCGGGCGGGGGCCTGGATGGGGCGATCCGCGGGGGGGCCACGGGTCGCCCACCGGCTGACCCGGCTCCCCGGCCACACCACCCTGTCCCTGCCCAGGACTACTGCTGGGAGGACCACGGCTACTCCCTGGTGAACCGCCTCTACCCGGACGTGGGGCAGCTGATAGACGAGAAGTTCCACATCGCCTACAACCTGACCTACAACACCATGGCCACGCACCGCGACGTGGACACCTCCATGCTGCGGCGGGCCATCTGGAACTACATCCACTGCGTGTTCGGCATCAGGTGCGCGGGCTTGTCCCCGGGCTGCTTGCTGCGTGGGCGCCGCCTGCACCCTCAGGGCCGGCGGGCCGGGCGGGCGGGCTGGCCCGTGAGGGCACTGCTGGGAGGTGCCGGGTCTGCCCCGCCGACGGCTTCCTCTCTTGCGCCATCCGCCCCCGGGCGCTCGGGTCTCTGGCCTCCCGGAGCTGGTGCCCAGCTGGTCGGACCAGTCATCTCCACCGCTTCCGAACGGCACCCACCGTGCTTTGTCTGGGGGGGGGGGGGACGGGCCGCCACCCCCCGGGGCCTGCTTCTCCTGGCCGCTGTGGACGGTGCTCAGCCGCCCGTGCCCGCCCGCAGGTACGACGACTACGACTACGGCGAGATCAACCAGCTCCTGGACCGCAGCTTCAAGGTCTACATCAAGACGGTCGTGTGCGCGCCCGAGAAGGTCACCAAGCGGATGTACGACGGCTTCTGGCGGCAGTTCAGGCACTCGGAGAAGGTGCGTGCCCGGCCGGTCCGCTCGCGGCTCCGTGGTGGCTAGGGCACCGTCGGCTGGATGTCCGGCCCAGCCGCCTTGGGCCCTAGAACGGGCGCTGGCCTGAGGTCAGGCGGGCGGAAATGTGCTCCCTCCCGCCACCGGCTGCCCGCGGAAGGGAGGCACTGTCCCCAGAAAGGCCTGGTCCCCAGAGCGTCTTGTGGCCGTCGCTGACGGAGCTGGGGGGAGCGTCAGTCTTCTGTGACTTGGTGTTGAGGTTTTCTGAGCCCACCGGCCTTTCCTGGACAGTCCTCCCACCCACGCAGTAAGCTCACGGCTCTGCTCCGCGCAGCTCTTGTTCCGAGAACTGGTCATCTGGCTAGCAGACCCCGACTGCTAGGCCGAGCTGACGGCCCCGCTGTTGTGTTTTGTCCAGGTCCACGTCAATCTGCTTCTTATAGAAGCGCGGATGCAGGCCGAGCTCCTCTACGCGCTGCGCGCCATCACCCGCTACATGACCTGAGGCTCGCCACGCCGGGGCCAGCCGCAGGTGGGCTGCGGGGGGACCGAGCCCAGGCCCCCCAGGAGATGACAGCCGCCAGCGCCCGCGTGCCACGACCCCTTAGTTCCGCGCGCCCGGCGCTGAGGAAGGGCGGCTGCTCGCCACACCTCTGCCCTGCGCCACCATCCACCGCCGGCGGAGTCGCGCTCTAGTCCTGTCGCTCCTGCGCCGAGGGGCGAGATCGCAGCCTGCGGGACCGGGTGGGACGGCGGCGTCCACTTCATCTGTAGAGGAGCCTGGGTCTCGGCGCTGCTGTTTCCGCTGGTGGGATGAACGGAGCGGCTGTGCCAGCCACACTGAGTCACGGCGTGGACGCGGCTGCTACCTGAGCCGGCGGAGCAGCGGGCGTGGTTTTGGATGAAGCCTGCCTCTCTGCTCCTCCGCGTCTGAACGTGTAGACGTACGTAGCTCAGCAGGGACCTTCTGCTCCGGTTCAGCTGTTGGCTGAGGTGACATTACAGTGGCCCTCGTGGAGATCCCCTCAGAACGTCATCTCAGAGTGTGAGAGCAGGGACGGCTGGCTGGCCGCGACGCACGCCCACCCAAGCTCCCTGGGCCCGCGCCGCACGCCCACCCAAGCTCCCTGGGCCCGCGCCACCTGCCATGGCCTTGTGTCTCTGCGTCCAGCCGGAGGCTGTGGCGACGTGTCTGCGGGCCACCCCCCCCCACCTCCCCCCCCAGCGAGGAAGCTGGAAGAGATTTGTAGTCAGGTCCTACATTTGATTTCTAGAAATGCGAGTGACTTTGTTTGAACTGCAGACAGGTTTGAGTCAAGATGTATCCCGAACCTTGTATCCTGGACGCGTGAGCTGCTTTGGAACTGTCAGTATTATCGGTATTTTTCAATAAAGAGTAATTTTCTCCACTTGTATCCACTCCCTTAAGAAACCATGATTCACGACCACGAGCAGTTCCGAGTCTCTTTACTCCCCTCTGCCAAGCAGCTCACACGTGAGTGCTGCTGTCACAGGGAGACAGGAGGCTCCAGGCCATGGTGATGGATGAAACCAGCAGTGGCCCTTCGGGTGCTTGTCCAACACTGCTCTTCACCTGGGAAGTGACCGGCACGTGTCCCTTTTCCCTTTGAGCTGATGTCTTAGCGTTCAGAGCTGGCTAGGGAGTATCGACAGCAAACACAGAAACAGGTCTCAGTTGAGTCAGAGTTGCCGAATGGCTCTGTTACCCCAACATTTCTTTCAGTTCAGCTGAGTCCCTCAAACCCACATCGTGTGGCTGGGGAGGGGAAGCCTGGTGGTGGGAAGATAAGCCCTAAGCAGAAGACCAGACCATCCACTCAGGAATCAAGTCCATCTGCAGCAGCCAACAGTAACCACCACATGGGCCTGCACGTCACCTGGCCTCGCACCTCGCAGCAGTATGGTGACGTCAGCAAGGGAAGCACTGGCTATCCAACTTGCACTCACTCTGCTTCTGTCCTTTGTGCTTTGCACTTCCTCTGAAAAGACACAGCAAGTTCATCAGTTGCAGGAGGACCACAGAACAAGGTGAACGCGCAGCATTGTTTTAATCCACGGAGTCTCACAGTCACTCGGAAATCACCATCTGAGCCAGGCACAGTGGTGCGTGCCTGTAAGCGACTCCATAAGGAGTTGCGACGGGGTCTGGGATCGCAGTGCGAGTCCCGCCCGGGGCAACACAGTGAGACCTATTCCCGAAAAATAGCTGGGCGTGGTGGCACGCACCTGTAATCCCAGCTACCTGGGAAGCTGAGGCTGGGGATTGCTTGAGTCTGTGGTACCTACCCCAGGCAACGTGAGCCTGCGGTTCCACGGGCAAAAATAGTCTCGAAAAGAAAAAGAAAATCACCAGCTGAAAGGAAGAACTGATGACGTCTCCTTCTGTCTGATACTGCAGCAGTTCAAGGTGTGCTTGGCCTACAGTTGAGGTTCTGATACCACCTCGTGAACAGGTGCTTCCTACTGCTGAGCATGTTTTCGCAAAACTGAACACAGGATTTCTGATGTTACTACCGTGATCACTGAGCCTGATGGTTTCCAGAATAACTAGGGAAGGTGAAAGGAGCACTTTTAATTTCAATTTTTTGAATAAATGAGCTTTTTGATATTTTTGTAAATAATCATAAAGAGATTTGTGATTGAAGAGTCCAGGATTTAATTTTTGATGAGTCTGGATTTAAAAAGAAAAACGTAAGTCTTTTGGTGAAATGTAGGGAACTTCATAGAATGATGACACTATTTTCCATAGAAGATCGTTAACTTTACACTACTAGTATTAAGATACTGTGAAGAGATATTTTCTTAGACTGATGGGTACAAACCTCTAAGAAACCAAGAGACTTTACTATCCAAATCTATGAATATCTGAAGAAGAACATAGAGGAAAGGTTGGAGATGTCCATTCATTTTATTCTTACCAATAAGACACTATGTCCTCGAAGCTTTCATTGACCACTAAATGAAATTCATCCTATGACATCAGCGCTCCTTTCTGTAGTGGCTCTAGTATTTTCAGCTCAGACACTCTCCTCACTGGTACTTACATGATACACTAATCTTAGGCAGCAAATGACTGAAATGAGCAACAACAAAAAATAATGGACAATGGAGATGTGATCTGCAGTGAATATGGAGAATATGAGCCTGAAAATCTGTGATGTAAATACACTCTGGCAATCATTTTCCTTACACTGCTTTTGACAAAATTGGGTTTACAGGATACCAGGGATGCAAGAAATACAGACATACTAATGACTACCAGGATATAAATAGAAACAATAAAAAGCAAGTTAAAACCTTTCAAGTACTTAGCCAGTCATATGTAAGTAACATCCTGAGTCCAAAGTGGAAGATATATGATGCTGAGGTTCGGTACATAAATTCTAAGACAAGGGGAAGAAATAAAAACCTGTGTTTTTAATTTGACTATAACAATAAAGACAAAAAATTAAGACTCCAGTTAGAAATTGAAATAAAGCAGAAAAACATCAGTATATAACGAGGTGGCATAAAAATGTCAAGAACCAAGATTACTATCAAGAAAGGTTAAAAAATATTGAGAGCACATGGAAAGAATTAAACCATGATCAAGTGAGATTGGTGCAGGGGATGTAAGGATGGCTCAACAGATGCAAATCAACTTGATACACTTAACAAAATGAAGGTGAAGAATATCACTTCAGTGTAGGCAGAAAAAGCATTCGACAAATGTTTTTATCATTGATTTTATCTAGTAAAATCTTAAATATAGGAGAAATCATAAAGTATAGCCAGTTATCACACTCCACAGTGTAGAACTGAAAGCCTTTCCATCAGGACCAGAAACAAGGTAAGGATGCTCATTCTTACCACACCCATTCAACATACTACTAAATTCTAGCTAGAGAAATGAGACAAGAAAAATAGCCATCCTAATCAGAAAAGCCATGTTTCTGATCAACATAATTTACATATACAAATCCTATAGGTGCCAGCGAAAATAAAACCAATATACCAGTATCCATATTGATACCAATATCAGTTTGCATTTCTATATACTAACAATGAGCTATCTGAAAGAAGAAATTATCTTGTTTAAAATAATAGCAAAAGATAAGTTAATCTGAGGAGATGAAAGTCGTGCAACAAAAACATTTGAGTGAATACACAAAGACTGTGTACATGTTAGCATTCTTAAAATGTCCATACGCAAAGCAGTTTATATAATTCTTATCAAAATTCCAGGGATAGGCCTTACAAAAATAGAAAAAACTCTGAAATTTGCATGGAGCCACAAAAGATCTTAATAATGAAATGATCTTGAACAAGACCAAAGCTGGTCTTCAAATTTAGCCAACTATAAATTATATGACAAAGCGATAATGATTCAACTAGGATACAGGCATAAAAATAGACAAAAACTAGTGGACCAGAATAGCTTTCCCAGACATAAACCCACACATACACAATCAACAAATCTCCCACAAAGTTACCAAGAGAGTATCCTGGGGGAAAGGATAGGTACCTTTAATAAATGACACTGAGAAAACTACATTTATGTGCAAAGAATGAACTCTTAGACCAAACACAAAAACCAGCTCAGAGATGAAGGCCTTAAACCAAGACTTGAAAGAATAGAGCTCCTAGAAGAAGGTATCGGGGAAACCACCTTGGCACTAGCCTCGATATGCTGAACTTGACATGAAAGTTTAGGCAACAAAACACAAGTCCGATGGCCTCAAACCAGACTTTCTGCACAGCAAGGGAAACTCAACAAGATGAAAGCGAACCACGAGGATGGGAGAACATATTTGCAAATCAAGGGATTAACAGCCAAAATATACAGAACACAACACCAAAAAAAAAAAAAAAATTAATCGCCACCATCACCTGGCTTTAAATGGGCAAAGGACCTAAACAGACACTTTTCCAAAGGAGATAGCCAAATGGCCTACAGGGACATGAAAAGATACTATCACCAGGGAAATGCAGAGCAAACCCCTAATGAGACATCACCTCACACCTGTTAGAATAGCCACCGCAGTGAAACAAAATCTGTCACTAAACCTTGCTTTGGCAAGACTTTCATAGAAGGGGTTCTGAAATCTGGCTGGAGACTGCCCTTTAGAAAGATACTACATTTATAAAGGAATGTTTTCCTTCATAAGGGTGTCTCCCCTACTCTTCAGGGAAGACCTCCTCTCCCTAACTCATCAGTGGACAAGGTAGCATCTTAGCTCCACCTCAGTCGTGCCTTTGATTGCTAGCCTCCAGACGAGCTCGAATAACTGACCTGTCCTTCCCCCAGCCTAATACCCTTTGTCTTTTGCTGGAGTTGTTCAAGTAAGTAGCTTAAATCACTTTTGCTGAATTGTTGTACCAGAGAGAGCTCTCCGCGTTGCTATGAAACTTGGTCTGCCTGCTCTTCCGTTGACTGATGTTAATTCGACT
This sequence comes from Uropsilus gracilis, assembly GCA_004024945.1. Classification (NCBI taxonomy): domain Eukaryota; kingdom Metazoa; phylum Chordata; class Mammalia; order Eulipotyphla; family Talpidae; genus Uropsilus; species Uropsilus gracilis. The sequence goes on along the minus strand of PVHY01006417.1, from coordinate 2,328 downwards.
TTAGCCGGTCTTGAAGAACCTGGGGTAAGGGGAACCACGCTTTCCCCCACACTGTCATCAGAAGCCAACAAGCAAGCGTTGGTGAGAAGGTGGAGAAAAGGGAACATGTCTACGCTGTTGGCAGGAACTTCAATTGCTATGGCCATTATGGAAAAGAGCATGGAGATTCCTAAAGCAAAGAAAAGGGGACAGAACTACCTACAATTCCATTCGCAACAACACAGACCCCAGAGTGCACTGCGCCAGATGAAATACGCCAGACACAGAGACACAAGCACTGCAGGTCTCACTTACATGTGGACTCCAAGAAGTCCTAACAGTAGAGCTGTGATTAGCTGGACTGCAGGGAGGGGGAAAGGGGCTGGGGAACTTGCTTATTAGGCCAGACTTAATTCAGGATCTCTTACTGTAATAATAAGACCACATTCCACCATGTCCATAGTTAGGATGACTGGTTGTGCTTAACATCCTATAAACGGTGGTGATATTTTTGACGTAAAAAATTCATTTAAAAGCAGAAGCTCCGTGTTTGTCCAAACGTTCAGCTGCTTCATGCCAATTTTGGTAACACCATTGATACGTGGATCAGTCAAACCTACCGGAGAGGCCTGTTTCCTAAGCATGTTTTCACTCTTAAAGATCCTCACAGTTTGTCCGCCTACCTGTGCTAGTCAATCCCAAGGAGCAGCAAAGACGGGTAGATGTGGCGGGGAAGATGCACCAAGATGGTACAGAGGGAAGCTCCAGTCCCCCGCCCCCAGGGAGTCACTGAGCTCTCGGAATTCTTTGCCAGTTATCAAGAGACCCGCGTTTCTTCAGGGCTGGCTTCTGAGCCTACGTCGTCTTTGCCAGAATTCTAGAAAACACACTGGCAAACTTGCCACACCAGCACAGCTGAGAGGAAACTCCGAGTTCCTGGTTCCTCCCCAGGGCAAGAAGAGCAGAGCGCAGCCTGTGCCCAGTGTTTCGGCTTGTTTGAGGGCCCAGCCAAGGCCTAAGTTCCCTCTCCACTGCCCCGGAGTACAGGGGGAGGGGCAGCCTGGTTTGGATGCAGGTTGCAAGACCTGCTGCAGAAGCCAGCATTAGAGCGACAGCGTCACCGCTGTCTGGACAGGCACCGGGGGCGCAAGACAACAATGACACTAACACGACAGCAAGCACAACCAGGCTCCAGGCGGGAAACAAGAGCAGACCGGTGAGGGAAGGAAGGTGGCTAACAGAGGCCTACGCTGAGATCAGTGTACGTGTCGGCCCAGAACAGGTCCGAGAGGTCCCAGGGTATCTAGCCAGGCTGGTTGCTAAAACTGTAAAGACAGGAAATCATATTAGCAGCAACAAGTCAAAAAGACACCAACCGGTGTCATTATCATATGGGACGTGGGACAGATAAGCAAAAAGCCCGGAAGAAAAGTCAAAACCAGCTAACAACCAAACTGAATTGCACAACTCCGCGGGGGGGAGGGGGGGGCAGAATGGATAGTCAGGGGGTGGGGGGTGAACCCCCGGGATTATAAAGGTGTGAAGCTTATATGTAAATTGTTTGATCATAAAAAAAAAAAAAAAAAAAACAACTATAAAGACTAGAACAGGTGGCTCTTTTCCCAATGCCCACATCTCAACGAACGTTCGCAAGCCATGGACAGACATGGGCGCGTGAGTCATTCTGAGGAACAATCGAATGCTCAGAAACGAGCCCTAAAGAAATGTGGATCTCTGATAACTGGCAGATTTGAAAACCTATCGTAGAGCTGCTCAATAAAGGAAAAGAGAACAAGGCTGAGAAATCAGGACAAGGGTGCATGAGCGAAATGGAAAGTCAAGAGATACTGACAGGCGCCAAATCCGTTCTGGGGCTGAAGCGTGTCACTGACGGCAACTGGAAAGTTCACGGGGGGATTCAACGGGAGACACACAGATAGAGGAACCAGCAGGGGGCTGCGTGGGCCCTGATCCGCACGGGCCCGCAGCTGCCTGCCCGGCCTCTGGCTGCCAGCGGCACCGATTGTGCACCCACGAGCACCCTGCCAGCAAGCTGGTGGGGAAGAGGGCCTCGGGGCTGGCCTGGGAGACCAGACTGGACCAGGGTGAGGGCAAGAAAAGACTCAGGGTCAGGGAAACCGGGGAGGGGGGAGAGGTCTTGCCAGTTCACGGTCACTCCACTCAGGAGGCTAAGAAAAACAACATCGCCAATGGCGACCCGGAACGCGTGAGGGACCCGGTAAGGAGCCGGCCAGTACCCCTGGCCAGGACGCAGCAGCAGGATCGTCACAGAACATGCTGGACCGGAGAGACAGCCGTGGTGAAGACCTGTCAGAAGTGTGCCACAAA
>PVHY01006416.1:0-74734 GCA_004024945.1 Uropsilus gracilis | reverse complement strand
TACTTTAACTCTGGCCTCTAGGCAAGGATATATCTAAGTGTTCCAAGTATTCTCCTTTTGATTCCCAGGGTCAGACACATGAAGAGTCCTAGGTAGCTTGGTCTTCACAATATGAAGTTGAATTTCAAGTCAACTGTCTTTATGATATTTAGACCTACTTCCTCTACCTCCCTCCTAAACTAAACTAGATGGCCATTTGTCATTGCCCTCTTCATTTAAGTCTTCCCCTTATACAGTCAGTTCTCAAAACCTACTTTGGAGTTCCTGTGTTCCGGAGGGCTGGGTCTGTATGCTTGCATGCTAGGTGGTGATGGTCAAGGCTGACATTTATTTTATAGTGCCCTCGTATAGTCAAAATGAGCAGGGTCTCCTCTCCCCACACCCATCACCTTGCCAAGGCCCCTCTCTTGTGTGCTGGGGGCCACACACAGAGCAGAGAGCAGCCAGGGCCTTCAACTCAGGGGTTGGGCAAGAGTAGCAAGAAAAGAGAAATGAATTCCACATCACAAGTTCAGAAGACACAGGCCCACATAACAGCAAATCCATCTTTGTCTCTGGTGTGTGGGGAGCACATTATTCAATTCTGTTGTCGATTAGAATAAATAATTTTTAATTAATAAGTCTTCTAGTGGAATAATGAAAAATACTTAATGGAGGAATGACAGCTTCTGGGAATCTGAAGACAGAAGATAGCAGCAGAGGGTAGAGAGCAGTAATTAATGTTTCCTTCAAAGATGCTATTTGAATAATTACATGAGGCTCATTTTCCCCCCTCAGCATCTAGTTTAAACCTCGACATCCTAGGAGGAAATCTGATCTATTAAATTCAGAAAGCCTGCAAGATAATAATATTCAGAGATGCCCTACGCCGACCCCATTCTAGAGCAAATTCTACTCTGACAATAAAACGGCATAAATAATAAATGGGCGTAGTGGCATAAGAGATTTTTTTTTAAAGCCTTATACACACGTGCACATATAATTTGGTCATAATTAGAAGTAATTCAATCATAATTTAAAAAACTATCATGGTAAATAATTTGGCAGACATTATTTTTTAAGTTTGAAAGTATTTCTCCAGACAGTTCAAAATGCAAATATTTGATTAATGTCTTAACCAGAGATAATGTCTTAACCAGATAATGTGTAAGACAAGGGAGTCTTAAACAGTCAATTTAGTTAAATTTTGAAAAAATTGCTACATACTTAAACTTTTTTTAAAGAATTAACAAAGAGGTATAAGAAAGTCACCTTTGGAGAAAATAATGCTTCACAATAGCCAAAGAGAAACATTTTCATTTCTTTGTAAGACAAAGAATGAATAGTTTTACTTCACTTTATAAACAATAAAACCCAGTAAGCTTTTATCACGTAAGTGAAAAATTGAGTCATTTTAGGATTATAATAATGATGGTGAAAAATATGTACAGATTTTAGTCTCCATTTGAAAGATGCAGGCGTTCCCCACACTGCATTCATATTTTGGAGAAAGCACATTCTGCCAGATAGCATTTGTTATAGGCAGCCCTAGCCCAAGCTTTCTAATGCAAATCACTTGTGTCTTTCTAGGAGAAAATTGGAAGGCAAGACTCAGAGGTTTACGATAGGGCCAGACTCACATCTGTACAACAGAAAGCTATGTTCTCAAACCACAGACACATGAAACTTCTCATTGTGTGCTGGCTTGCCTGGAGGGGCATGCTTAGTTAACATCAGGGTGGGTTAGGAAGGCTGCTGCTGTGCCATCTGCCTGAAAACAGTGCAAAGCACCAGGAAAACCAGGAAATAGCTTCATGCTATGCAGAGCTGAATTCTGATACTTAAGAAATCAGTTTAAGAATCTGGAGAAAAAAAAAAAGGCCTCCTTAACAAAAGAAAAAGTGCTAACAATTTATTCATTCATGCAGAATAAACTGCCGTAATGTGATCTAAACTGAAGAACTAACCATTTTTAAATGTCTCATTCTGAACCTCAATCTGTTCCTTAAAACTATGATGGTGAAACATCTTTTCTCATGACAGAAAATATCACGTTCTCATTTGGCTCAAAAATCCAGTTATTAACATTTAACTTTTCACAAACAGGTTTTCAAAAAGAAAACACTGTCCTTCTATCCATCAAAAATGAGGAATGAATGACAGGGTGGGGCATATGTCTCAGACAAAATAATATACACACTGTTTCAGAAAGCAAACCTAAGGTCCAAGCCCAAGATTTTTTTCTGTGTAATGCTACCATTGAACTCCACCCTGATTTCACATTTTACTTCTCAAAGGGCTGGGAGATAAAACATCAGAAGAAAACCAAGTCACCTCCTGCATATTTGCTAATAATCATCAGTGACATTCAGAATTCAGAGGGTTGAGTCATGCATTATGAATGAAAGGGTTTCCAATGGTAACTGGGAACCGTGGCCCCGAAGCCCAGGATTCTCTAATAGAGCAGAGGGTGGGGGAAGGGTCGTGTCACACGCTCCCCACTACCCTGGGTGTTGAGGAAGGAATTCTGAAAATTAAACATCTTATTCCCTACCTTTGCACCTAACAGTAAAATTCTTTCATTTGCAAGAGGAAAACTTCTCTTAAAAACAGGTCAAAAATACATATTAAAACAAAGACAGGAAAATTACAAATCTAGTCGGATCACATTTAGGCACTTGCTAAGAAATCCGTGCATGACTTTCTTTATTCTTGTGATTTGGTTGGTGCTTTTGTTTAAGCAGAGTGGCTCTCCTTATCATATAGTTACAACGCATGCAACATCACCAGGAGAGAAAAATGAAAGCCAGCAAGAAAAAGACAAGAGAACCCAGAAAAGAGAGAGAAGAAAAAATTGGTTATCCACCTGCATAATACTAAGCAACCCGAGTATTTTGGACCTACCCATTTCTGCAGAAAGACTAATCAACGAGGCAAAGAATCAAATCCTCCCAAGCCTGTCGCTGCAGCTCCGCGGCAATCCAAAGAACAAAGCGCATTCCTGCTAACATCTCAAGTTTGGAAGCACCATGCAAAGAGACTAGTTAAAATTCCCTACCATGCAGTGCAGCCATCATCAGAAGCCCAGCATCTCTTCTGCTCTATGTAGGGATGTGCCCGTTCATGAACGGAACAGAGAAAGAGGAAAATGGAGGAAAAATGAGAGGAGGCTCAGGAAAGTCGGTAAGGAATGTTTCTGGGTCATTAACAAGTGGGAGACCCCTTTCCGTATTCAAACCAATCCATCTTTATCTTACAGGACATCTTTTTCTCACTCAGCGTCTGTTGAAAAGACTGCAGCAAACCCAGCAAGGGATTATGGGATAGGGATGCAGCAGCGAGCTGCGATGAGATTCGTGGGTGGTTTGCTTTCCCCTCTGAGTCAGCAGTCAGCTGTTTCCAGGCTCTCGTGCTGGGCAGCGAGGTCCATCCCCACAAAGTGAGCGCACCGCGAACCCGGGGAGAGGCACCTGGCGCTTCTCCCCCGCCCACGCTGCCAGCGCAGCCTCTGTCAGCGTGTATTGACAGGCAAGATGGGGGGCAGTGAGCTTAGATTCTAGAAAGATAATGAGGTGGATGGGATCTCAATGGGAAAAGTGAGAATTCAGAGCGTTTTGGGTGAGTGCGAGAGCACATACATACTTCTCACAGAAAAAAAAGGTGACCTATTTCCTTAGATATTTCAAGTAGAGGAAACACAATTTTTTTTTTTTTTTTTTTTTTAAGCAATAAAGCTGAGTTGGAGAAGGCCTGACTATCTCTTCCACGCTTGTTGTTAACCCAGGAAATATCATCAAAGCCAAATCTGGCAAATGACATTTCTCTGCCTTTTTTAGGGTTCTGATGGCTCAAAGAAAACTGAGAATACCTTTATTCGATTCAGGGGCTAAACAGAATCTGTAACTTTCTGAAGATGCAAACATTTCCAGATCAAGTTTGAATAACTTGAAGACTGTGAATCTACACAACTCTATTTCCTTCTAAATCTTAAACTTATTTTAAAAAGTGTTAATAACATTATGATCAGCATAGAGCCATATAAAAGTGATTAATCACATTCTTTTCTACAGCAGTGGAGGTAAGGAACCCTATTGCCTTCTATGCCTTCGTTATGACTACTTTAGGAATGAACACAAATAATTTTCATTCTAATAATAAAATTATTAATCTGCATATTTGATTACATGAATATTCATCACATTCCTTCTATGCAGTCAAGCATTGCATGAAGCCATGTGAAGGGCTGCAGTGGCGATTTCCTTGGTGGTAGAAGGGGAGAAGGTCATAGTGAATCCAGTGAATTCAACAGATCCCGGAAAAGGCCAACATGCCCATTTGGACATGCAATTCCAGGTGGGACACAGTTCTCAAAAACTCAGGTGCACCCTCTACTTTGGAAGATTTTTGTTTTTTAACAGTTTCACTGAAATATAATACACACACTGCAATGCACCCATGGAAAGTGTGCAATTCAATGGCTTCAGTATATTCACGGCTCAGGCCAACCAGCGCCACAGCCAATTTCAGAACATGATCATCACCTCAAAGAGAAACCCTGTACTATGTAACTACCAGCCCACCAGCCCATGGGCTTCAGCAACCACTTTCAAGCGCTACAGATGTCCTTATTCTGAACTGTCACATGCCGGGAATCAGGTCCTACACGGTCCCTGGTGTCTGTCTTTTTTTACTTAGGGTAAAAACCTAAGTAAAAAACCTTTTTCAAGGTTTGTCTGTATTGCAGCACATGTCATATTTCATTCCCTTTGATGATGGACAATATTCTACTCAATGGGCAGAGCATTATTCACAGTCAGCTGAAGGACATCTGGGTTGTTCCCACTTTGGAGATATCAAGAATAATGAGGCTAAAACACATGCAATCGCAGGTCATTTGTGGACATAGTTTTAGAAATTTATGATTTTTAAAAAAAATTTATTTTATATATTTTATATTATTGTCTACCCCAAAGTTCTCCCACCACCTTAATACCCATGAGCCATTTTAATCTGTCAATCCCTCCCCCCAATTTTATACTCCTCCCCTTCTCTTGCTCTATGCTTCAGTCTTGACAGTTTTAAATTTTTCTTATCCATTTGTTTGTTTGTTTTTCCTATATCGCTCATGTAAGTGAGACCATGCAGTATTTCTCTTTCACTTTCTGGTTTATTTCTGATAACATGATTCCTTCTAGCTCCATCCATGTTGCTGCGAATGACAAGTCTATCTTTTTTGATTGATGGATAATATTCTGTTGTGTGAACTTTCTGATCTATTCGTCTGTTTTGGAGCACTTGGGTTATTTCCATATCCTGGCTATTGTAAATAGTGCTGCAATAAGCATCCGAGTACAGGTGTCCTTTCGAATTAGTGTTTTTGTATCCTTTGGGTAAATTCCCAGAAGTGGGATTTCTGGATCAAATGATAGTTCCATTTTCAGTAGTTTGAGGGTCCTCCACACAGCTTTCCATGGTAACTGGACCAGTCTGCATTCCTACCAGCAGTGTAAAAGTGTTCCTTTCTCTCCACATCCACGCCAGTATTTGTTGTTGCCCTTTTTTTTATATTGACCATCTTACTAGTTAGTGTGAGACGTATTGTGGTTTTGATTTGCATTTATGTGATTATTAGTGATGTTGAGCATTATTTCATATGCCTATTGGCCATCTGTATTTATTTCTTCTTTTGAGAAATGTCTTTTTAGTTTTTCACCCCATTTTTTTGACTGGGCTTTTTGTTTTGTTTTTGTTAAGTTGTGTGAGTTCCTTGTGGATTTTTGTTATCCGACTCATAACACTTGTATGGAGGGCAAAAAATTTTTATGATTAGAACCAACTCCTGAGGTTACAGGCAGGTTACCCCATCCATTTTAAAATGTCCTCTTCCTAAAACAGGCCACCCCTGAGCTGCCTGACATATCATGGCCAGAGTCCTCGCTGCTCACGGGGCTGCGGTGCCAGTCTTAAAGTGATCCATGAGATGCTGGTCCCTGCTAAGATCCATTACCCCCACCCTCAGCACATCCTCTCTCCTTACTCAATCCAACTGCTGGGATACACAGCTGGATGGGGCTCTGCTTAGAAGAGTGAAGAAGTGGTAGTGACCCCTGGTCTTACTGCTCCACTTGTCATGAGGAAAGACTCACTTATTCAATCATTCATTCCCAGGATCACTTACTGAATGTCGAATGTGTGTCAGGCTCTGATAGGCCCTGAGAAGACAGAGGTCACAGTCTATGTGACAGATGGGTGAGTATGCAAGCAATTTGAGACAAAGTGGTATGGTAAACAAATGCTTCAACTGCAAGAGGACATGGATGTCCTAGGAGCCCTAAGGGGCACATGCCAGGCCAGAAGGAATGGGGTGCTTTTTGGACACGGGATGCAGCTCAGATAAAAGCTTGGAGGTAAGGTAGCTCACAGGAACTAAGAGTAGCTGTTCAGCATGGTTGCAACCTGGGGTGAGGAAGACTAAATGAGGGTGGTATGTGCTTCTGATGAAGTACTGAGGGCGAGAGTGTTCAGCACTACCTTCCTGAAGCTGCACCACCCCTCCCCACTGTTTCCCCACAATGAATAGAGAGTTACCTGTTATCAGTCAGTTGTACTATGATGTACACTAGGGAAATAGATGTGTATGGGAACAGGGCACATGTAAAGCAGATGAGGTTTGGCTGGCTCCTAGGAGATGGGATCCGAAGTTTACAGAACATGTCTTAAATGCTAGACTCAATCCCAAGTCCTGTTAATTTTTTCTACCATATTGTTTCCCAGGGCTGCTGGGAATCCTAGACAGGGATGTACTATCACAATAGGAGTGCATTCTCCATACTTTAGAGGCAAAAGTCCAAATTTATGGTGTCAGCATGATGAAGCCTTCTCCGAAGACTTCAGAGTAGAAGCCTTCCTTATCTGTCAGGTTTCTGGATGCTCCCAGCAATCCTCAGCCTGTGGGAGCTTCTCTCCAATCCTCACCTCTGTCCTTGCCTGACTGACTTTTCCTGAGGGTCTTCCTGCTGGTTTCTATTCACCATGTCTCTGCTTTTTCTTCTTATAAGGAAGCCAGCCGCATTGGACTAGGTCCCAGCTTCATAGAATATGACCTCATCTTAACTCACCTTAACACCAGTGAAGACCCTGTTTCCCAATTAAGTCACATTCATGGGGACTCAGGTAAGGGACTTTAACTTATCTTGAGACTCAATTCAGCTCACACTACAATAGAAATATGGTTAACACCCAGCATGAGCTGATGCAGACCTGCCCGGGAATGACCTGTTTTTTCCACAGCACTGCTCCCTCGAAGACAATAGAGTTAAGATAAATGGATAATGTTGCCTCTGTCTTACTTTCAATGTGTATTAGTGGATCTGTGAGGGAGCAAGACACACAGGATGATATAAAAATCACATAGGGGAAGGGGACAATGTTTGTCAAGGGGAGCCTGCACACCTTAGCTCTCACCCCTGCTATTTCTCACCAGCCGAGACATACTCCAGGGATAAGGGCACAGAAGGAGCTGCTGGGCCTGGTGAGAGGCCGAAGGTGCTTTATGTCCTGCTTTGGATCCTATGCTAATATGGCTACTAAGTGTTATCATGAGTTTAGCAGCTGAACCCACAGCTGCAGCTGTGTTGCTGGTGCACCTTCCTCCGCGTTCCCTCCCAGGCACCTTGAAACACCCCTTCTCAGACTGAGGATGTCCTTACAGACAAGACCCAAGTGGAACACAAATTGTCTGGCACCCGCTATCCCACACCCAGTGTGGCCACCCCCTTTCTCTCGTATTCTTTGTCTTAGAAAGACAGAAAACCAAGCACACAAAACACGTTCTTTGCCAAGGCGGAGCAGGATAACTCAGAGCTGAGGCTCTTGGTCCCGAGAACGTGGACGCGGACCCCGGTCGATTTCCTGTGGTCACTCGCGTGCACGCGACGTCCAGGTAGCCTCATGTACTTCTCTTGGCAGCAGTTTCCCGAGGACACTTTCCAGTTCGGCAAATTCTAGGCGGAGCCAAGGTCCTGAGAATGAATCAATATGGAATTCTGGCTGCCAGGAGGGAACTTCCCCAGGCGCTTAGAGTTTTACCCCTGAGGCGGCTGAGCACACTCCATGGGGAGGTGAGGGGGGCATGCGCAGCTCCTTGTGCCTCCTGCTCTCGCTTCCTGTGACCAGGGTCTCCTCCCAGCCCATACAGCGGATGCTCTTAGAAAATCAGACCTAGTCCCAAAAAACAACTGGGTGTGGTGGTGTGCACCTGTAAGCCCACCTGCCTGGGAAGCTGTGGTTGGGGACTGCTTGAGTCTGTGGTACCCTGGGCAATGTGAGCCTGCGGTTCCACGCGCAAAAATAGCGAGACCTAGTCTCAAAAAACAAAACAAAACAAAACCAAACCCCAACATGCAGTCAGTGACAGCCTTCCCAGCACCCATGCCTGTTAACCAGATAATGCCACTTTGGGGGCTCTATTCTGGGGTGGCGACCTTTGAAGCGGCAGCACTGGTGTCCCAGGCCAGGAGGAGCCACAAAATGTTCCGCTTAGAACAGCAGCGAATAGCTCCGGGCCGCTGCTGGGCGGGTTTCTATGACAACAGGTCCCGCCCCAGGACTCCAAGAGCTCCTTCCACGAACAGAAGCTGCCGCCTGCAATGAGCTGCCCTGCGATGCTTCTGTGTCCCATCCCTCTTGTCACCTCCTGCTAGTTCTCTTCCCGCTAGTTCTCTTCGTATTGCTCACCGGGGAATGGAAGCAGTCAGCAAAAAAACTGATTCAAGTGGTGTCCGCAGGACCGCCCAGGATCAAAGAAGAGTCAGGCTGGCGGTGACAGCGATAAAGAAGCTGAGCCATTGGGATCGCGTGGATCTGACCCCTGGGAAATGCGAGTGCTCTGACCTGACCCTCTCCCATCTTCCCATCTTCCCATCTTCTGGAACAACAGCACTACCGCATTTGAGCTGACCTGACTTTGGTGCTACTGAGTTAAGGTAGCCAGACTGCACCCAAGACTTGGAGAACTCGTGCTTCACCCGGAGGCTGGAACTACAGGAGTGAGGCACCTAGTGGAAGATAGCGAGGCTTGCCATCATCAGGAGGGCTGTGCCTTCGGAACCGGTAATTAGGAGGCAGTATTTTCCTGGGCAGCATAGGCAGCACCAGGCCACACTGAGCACTTTCATCCTAATATTAGAAACCTATGCGCATGTCAGCAGGAGCCTTAATTTAGGTACCGGCTCTAGAGACATCGCATTTACTCAATCACCAGGTTGTCATGGCCTCTGTGAGCATTAAAGTGTGACTTGATGAAGCTGTATGATGATTAAAGGGAAGAGCAGGAAGCCCTGTGCCCAACACAGCAAGTCCCAAGTCCCCTGTGAGCCGGAGCTGTGTGCAGTGGTGGAGTGGGGTTCCTAGTGCCAGCAAGGGCTCAAGTCCCAAGGCTGGCAATTAACGAGCTGTATAATCTTGGGGAGTCAGTCACTGAATCTCTCTGTGCCCCAATTTCATCACCCATAGAATGGGGAGAATAACCTACTTCACCGGCTGTAGTGAGAATTAGATGGTTTAGGAAGAGAACACAGCTCAGCTCCCAGCACTCTGTAAGCAGTCAACACGGGGAACGGTGCAGTTGTAGTATCAGCAGCATCACCCTACATAAAAGCTGAATTCCTTTAGCAAAGACTAACTCACTTTTGTAATCATAGAGCCTCGATCATGTGGGGACAGGGATTTCCTTTTGGAGGAATGAACAGAATAATAAGGTACTACTCCCCATTCATTATTTTCTTACATCAAATAAAGTAGATCATAAATGGTGAGGGGGCAGAATCATGCAAAATCATAAAAGCCCTTAAATATCCACCTTTATTCTCCCCTCCTCCCCGCCCTCCAGCTGCACAGTCTCCCTTGCCTGCTACCTACTTAGCTGTGCAGTTTCCTTGCTGGTTTTGACACAGTAAAGAGGCTGAGGTGCTACTTTACTGCTCATGGGGACTCTTCCCACTGATTGCTAAACTAGGCCCGTCCCAGGAAGGAAGGGGGTAAGTCCACCTCCCTTTGCTCTCATTAGGAATCTGGCTCTTTGTGCCGGTCCATGGAAATGAGTCCTCATAGGTCAGCATATCACTTTCAGTCAGCCACCTTCCTGGAAAGAGGTAAGAAGAGAAACAATTTCTTTGGGTCCTCTCCAGAGTCAAGTTTTCCTTACTGAGGAAAGTCATCTCTGGATGTGAAAACAGGAGGCCTCAGCTTTTAAGGTGAAGGACAGGCCTCACCGAGCTGTTCGCAACAGGTCTTCCCTGAACACATCTCACTGTGCCTCATTCTGAGCTGAGGTCAACCGGGACCCTGCAGGTTCTGGAGAAACTTGAACCACTCCCTTAACTCCCGAGGAGAATGAGAATTGGGAGTCTTGCCCAGAACTGAGGTTTTTGTTAGAAATAAACTTTTTTTCTTTTGCAAAGAGATGTTTTTTTTTAATTAAAATTTTTATTGATTATATAGATATATTTCTTAGATTGTTGTATACCCCAAAGTTAGAAATAAACTTTCTATCAGAGAAACCTATTTATATAGAGGGGCAAATGCCTAATAACAGAGCATCGACTTGTGTCAGATGAGACCCCTCTCCTTGTCATGCATCTCCCTTCCACCCTCCTTGAAGCTCAGGTTCTACTCAGGAGATATGCCTTATTTGTCCCACTGGCCTTTCAATCCATACTTAGGGAGATTCTCCATATTAAATGGGCTCTTTTCTCCATCAATCTAGACCAGCAATCTGAGAAGAACCCAGAGGGGTAGATGGAAGTTTCCCCCTGCACCTGTAATATCCTCCCTGAGTGGATACACACACCCTAAAATAAAGCAGCTGCTAACTCACTGGCTCTCTCTGGGGTCAGTGTGCCCAGTTCAGGTGCCAGTAGAGGGAAGGGATAGCACAGGAGAACACAGGAATAGCTAGACCCCAGCAGAGGGGGAACACACCCTCCTCTCCTCTTCCCTTTCCCTCCTGCTTCCTCCTGCCCTCTTTCTATGCCTACCACTTTCTTCATTCAACTCGCTGGGAATTCAGCTTCCACTCTGCTGGGCATGCATTGGGTCTCCAGCAGGGTCACTATCCCTAGGAAACGTAAGCACTCTCAGGAGCAAGACAGTTTAAGATCTGAATTAAATACTATTTTAAATCAAAATAAATCCAGTCACAATTCAACATTTTTATCTGCGGCCTCGACACAGATTCCCGAGGAGGAACATGAATGTTGCTGTTGGCACCGAGATGATTCTGCGGTAGATGAGATTCTGGACTCAGGAATCATGTAACAGTGCGTGCAGGTCAAGCTTGACAGTGACCATGATGCGATCTGGGGGCACATCACAGCACTTCCATGGCCCTCCTTGCCCTGATCTGTGGGTTCCCTAAGACACACCTGCCAGCTGCTTAGCGGGTGCTGGCACTGAAGGCTCAGAAGCTATCTGATTGTCACTGTTGTGGCTCCACCAACTTTCTCTGCCAAGGACCCTATGGGAAACATTTTGAACTGTGGACCACAGTCTAAGCTACAACTATACAATCATTTTGTGTGAAAGCAGCCTCGGACAACCTGTAAATGAATGAGTGTAACTGTGTGGGCTTATGGCTGTATTTACAAACACAGAAATGTGCAATTTCATTTCACATACCACAGTTATTTTCCTCTTTTTTATCCTCATCCGTTTAAAAACATCAGAACCACTCTGAGTTCACAGGCTATCCACACCAGGCACTGGGCCAGATCAGGCCTGCAGGCCACCCTAGCCCCAGCCTAGTGAAGTGGTTGGGCCCCTCCCGTGGACTTGACTTTAAAGGAAAATCCAGCTGGTGGACACAGAACCCTGACTGATTCAGTCTGAAGAGTAAAAGACCAGCCTGTAAACTTGAACAAGCTTACAAATCAGTCTCAGTGTTGCAAAAAGTTCATAAAAACCAGTACCTACAACTGATTATGCAAAGCAGAGGTAAGTACATAAACAACAGCTGCAGTGGTTCATGCTCATGTGCGGAACAGCAAAGGCAGCAGCAGTCCTTCCACACACGGTTGCTCTGGATGTTCTAGATGAAGTGGTGTGTGCTTCATTTCTTAAGAAATCTAGATGCGAGAAATATTTCAAAGGGCTCCAGCTCCCCTAACATCTGATACACAGAGGAGGAGAAAAGAATGTATGGTGGCTAAAAAAAAAAAACCTGGAGAAAAGTGGAGGGTGAGGGGGAAATCAGGAGGAATCTAACAGAAAGCAGGCCAAATCCCACACTGTGGAAGTCAGATTGCAAATGACTTAACTGTGTAGATACACCAAGTCACTGCCAAGCCAGCCCGCTATCTCCTCGCCTCTCATCTCTCCTGTCCTCTTAAGCACCTGTGGATAGAAACAGGAGCCCGCTTCCCTTTCCTCTGCAATCTAGGGAGATATTTAATCCTCCAGTTCATTCAAATTCCTCCCTGGCCAGAAATTCCTTCTTTAATGGGATACAGATACTATATTCTAGGCATGCTGCAATTAATAACTAAACCTGTTTCTCTTGACCCACGTAATTGCAAAATTTTTTTCAAAAGCCACCCCAAGGAACAAAGCTGCATCTGTGCCTCTTCTGGAACTGCATGTTACTCACGTCTACGCAACCCAAGGGAGGTGCTGAGTCCTCCCAGTGCAGGGCAGCGAGAAGCCCTCTAACTGGGCAGGGACTGTCGTCTGAAACAGGCATGAGCCAGGCATAGACACCCAGTTTGAGGGGTAGAGAGCCTGCTGGCTCCCTGCAGAAGCTGTCCCTTTTAATGGCTCTCTGCTGGGAAAAAGCAGACTTCTGTAAAAAAGGAAAACTGAGAACCTGGGAGCTGGCAAGGAACCCTGGCCAGGATGCACCCAGGCCTACCCTGGCCCATCAAAGAGCACAAGTCAAGGTCAGAGGTGTTTATCCTCATCTGGACTTGACCACTGGCATGACACTGGCATGTCCAGAGGCACAGGGCTACCCTCTTGCAGATGAATCTTCAGCTTTAGACCAAATAACCTGTACAAGGGGCATAAACACCACCATGCTCTGCTCTGGTGGGGTTCAGTTCACTTGGGGATGCTGACGGGAAGCCAGAGCCTCCTCCACAGTCCCAGGTTTGGCTCCAGTTGACCTCTTTCTTTGGCCTAGAGGCCCCTCCTCCAGTGACCAGAAGTAGGAGGGTACTAGACGCTTACCCTTTCATAGAATCACAGATGTTTAAAGTTGGGAAGGACACAGAGATAACACAGTCATGTGTTTTTGTTCTTTTTGAGACTAGGTCTCACTATGTTGCCCATGGAACCAGAGACTCACGTTGCCCAGGGTACATGGACTCAAGCAATCCCCAGCCTCAGCCTCCCAGGTAGCTGGGATTACAGGTGTGTGCCACCACACCCAGCTATTTTTTGATATTAGGTTTTGCTATGTTGCCCCGGGCAGGTCTCAAACCTGCAGACTCAAGTGATTCCTAGTCTCAGCCTCCCTTCCTAGGCTGGGATTAAAGGCACGCACCCCCACACCCAGCAGAGTCATGTGGTTTTAAAGCCATAAAGCACTTTCTCTAAAGAACTGGTCCCAGTCCTGTCAGCCCTGCCAGCACCCTCTCATTTGAATGCTCAATGCCTCTCTTCAGAACACCCAGACTCAGTCGCCATATTGAAGGATAGCTTTGTCCCCACCCAGAACCAGTCTTCTTAAGATTTTAGCACATAGATTGTTTCATGCTGAAGCCAGTCAAGACCCTAGAGGTTCACAAGAAACATTTTACCATTCTCTTAACTACTTAGGAGAATGACATTGGGGCTCTTACAAAGAATTAGGGTTTTTACCAGAAATAATTTATCAGACACACCTATGTAATTAGCAGGGTAAACATCAAATTACAGCTATTATGAGCCACCATATCCTTGTCAGGTGAGTCCCCTCCTGTCTCCATGAACTCCCAGTCCTTGTCCCAATCCTCAGTTCAGTAGATAAACTTTCATTTTCTCCAATTTACTTTAGAATCTATATCCATGCTGATTCTCTATATCTATATAATTTTTTTCCACACATATATAATTAAATTCATTATTCTTTTCTATTGATCTGTCCATATACTAATTTGATTGCACTGGGGGAACTTCCACCCCTACAATCTTCAGTGTGATAAAGAAATGGGAGTCTGGGGAGATGATGTGACACTGCCTACCCACAGTCACACAAGTAGCAAATGACAAAGCTTCACACAGACTTAGGTTCCACTCTGTGTGCAGACCTGTCCATTAACCTACTGCTTCAATGTCCCTGAGCCTAGGGAGTCCTGTCTCTGCAGACTGCCTGGGGTTCATCACCATTGAGAGTTCTGTGCAGACAACTTCACAACAGAAAGAACTGGAATTGCTAGCACATATCTTGTGAGGAGACAAAAAAATCATACTGAGGTGGAAGACACAGCTCTCCCACACAGCTGCTGTGTCCCAGTGGGTGGCTTGGGGTTATGAATATGCAAACACCACACACAGCAGGACTTCCCAAGATAGTAGAGAAACAGGAACCCATGACAAAGGATGGAGCACTCCAAGGCTAAAATCTCAGCATCCACATAGCAAAGGGCAGAGGAAAAATAAACTATGACATCCTGTTAGAGGGGGATTCACAGAGAAAGAAGACTCCTGAGAATAGAAAGGGAAAAAAAAAATAGATGAAGACTAAATACCAACTTTTTACAGTTAAAAAGTTGCATATCTTCAGAATGACCTTGACCATAGTAATCTGGCACTAAAACAAACTCCGAGAGTGGAGGTGAGATCATCAGCTGTTGTCCCTACACTTCATAGGAAGCTTTGCTCTCTCCCATTTGAGAGCAGGATGTCATAAAAATGGATTTACTTTTTGCACACTCAGCAGAATATCATGTTGGCATCTGATGGTGGCCTGTTCAGGCCCTTCCCTTTCTTCCTCCCTGATGGGCCTCAGTGAAATTTCCGTTCTATTTCTGAAAAGCTATTAACACATGTCTGTTTGCCCCCAGGAGTGGAAAAGGAAGAACCCAGCCTTAATTTAGTCTTGCCCATAAAGCTTGTGCCTGATGAAAACAGGCTTTATTTCTATTTTTCTATCCTTCACACAGTTGTTACTCTCCTAGGAGATTCTGGACTCTGCCCAACCTTCCCTGGCCTGTGCTTCTGTTCCCCATGCACCTCCGCCAATCTTTCTCTGATGTTTGTGACATTCCAAGACCCAGTCATCCTACTAAGTTGAAATGCTGAGATCTTAAGTTCACGGCAAGAAAAAGACAAAACTATTGAGCCTGCATGAGGGGCCTGGTCACTCTTTGGGCCCCACCCTTACTTCTCTGCCTAAACAGGGTCTTCTCCTTCAGGCCTTTCCAGCCCTCCTGTTCTCAGTGGGCTCTTGCTCTGTTATTTAGCAGAGAGCTGCCACCCACCCACCCTCAGCTTGCAAACCCTACAGAGACAAGGGTCTTCTCAAAGAAGAGGCGGTACATATTCACCAGACACCTGGCTTCTGACAGCGTGTGGAATGGCGTTGCTCTTCCTCTGACTTTATACTACAAGATTTCCCTCTGCCTGCCAGTCCTTGTCTCCTGCTAGAGATTCTGTAGGTCTAAGAGGCGGGGAGAAAAAGCGTTATAGTTTGCTCTGCATGGGGCTAAGCCTGCACATGCGCAGTTGGGGGTAGGGGAGGTTCCCATTCTAACTGTACCTATGGCTCTCACCTTCTCCCTCCAGGAAACTGACATACTCATTAGTCAGGCTCCAGCGCTTTTCTGTCTTGCCTGGTGCCCGCGGTCATTGTGGAGGGCCTAATTCTTTGGCTAGAGCTCGTCAGTCCATGATTTATTCCACCTGTTCAGACAGGATTCACTGTAACTCATCCTACCGACTTGCAATTTCCTCTGCATAGGCTGTCTTAAAGGTATGATGTTCCTCCTTCCCTGAGTCACTGTCGATCTTTCTCCATACTTCTGTAACTGCACTTTTCACTCTCTGCAGTAATTATTGGTGTACATGTCTGCCTGCTACAAGAGTGAGCACCTTACCCGAGCTTTATTCATCTTTCAGCCCTGGATATATAGCAGGGTGTAGACAAAAAGTGCTCAGTAATTATTAGTCATTTATTCTATGAATATTCCTTGTCTTTTAAACTCATTTTGGTTCATGGCACATGAAAAAGAAAAGAGCTCACGTTTATTTAGTAGCACCTATTATACATCAGGTTCTGTACTAAATGCTCCATTTTATTCTTAGACAATTTTGCAAGACAGGATATTCGCTTTAATAAAAGTGATTAAAGAATCTTCCTATAAGAGACAAGAGGAGGATTTTCCCAAAATATCTAGAGATCTACTTGATCTCTTTTGGATCAGTAATATTTTAGAGCTTAGTTATTTTAACTCTAAACTCTCTTAGCTTGACAATAAAGATCTTTATTGTCCATTAAAAAAAAAAGAACAACAAATAAAAGAATACAGTGATGATGCTTTAACGTCATTTACGTATGACTAGATTTCAACATTTTAGCACAACTCCTACCTACACAAACAGGCAAATGTCCAGGAACAACTTGTCATTGATGGCAGCAGAACTGCCACAAAGTCAGTAGACAGTCTATCTTGAGCCAGTTTACTTTGGTTTCAGTGGATTGTGGTGTTGCGCCACCACCCACCAGCCTTTGCAGTGGGCGCATCACAGCACACTCACACTGTTCCTTATTCTTCAATTACTACATTGGTGTTTTGTTTTTTTTTTAACTGGGTAAAAAAGAACTTTAAAAATAATTTCATTGCTGGGATACTTATGGTTGCTTAGATGCACTGATAAATGATTTGCTACTGTCCTGTCTTGTGGCCTTCCAGTTCCAACATCAGAAATGTATAGAAGTCATTTTCGGGTTAGCACCAATTTATTCCACGTCTCTCCTGTCTCTAGTAAAAGATGATGTGACACTTCACATCAGCTAATTCATTACCTTTTGCTCCATGAAATTTGCTTGAATACAAATTACAAAATGTGTTATGCTGTGTGTCATATCCTATTAATTTTGGAGCTTAGTGTTCATCAAAACGCATAAATAACTACTGGCAAATTTTCCCCCCAAAGTGTGCTAATGTGGTTCAGCAACTTGTTTCTGAATATTTCTTAGAATAGCAGAGAAGTTATTTCCAAATTAAGGTTCACTCTTATTCAAGGGATTGATAGGGAGAGGGGTAAGAGGACAAATAGATAACAAAGGTCCACTGCCTGAACTCACCCTTTTTTTAGAGGAAGGGGGTTCAGCTTCATGTGGACTAAAGACATTGGGTCCTAATCCACCTGAAGCTCTTAAAATCATTCCATTGCCATTCCCTACAAGGGTAATTGGCATTACCCACCACACCCACCAAGTCTTGTGAGACTACAAGGTCACTGTAGGGTAAATGAGTTATTAAGGTTTTTACTCTCTGCCGTTAGTCTCTATGACCAGCAACTGTGCCCTCCCCATGACTGCTCATTCCTGGCCCAGAGGGTGGGTGAATGTGAATGAGCACACCTGGGCTTTGGTGGAGGGGATAAAAGTGCAATGTCATGGTGGGGGGAAGAAGGAGAGCACAAGGAGAACACAAAAAGAACACAAAGGGGAATTAAAAACTTAAGTGCGAAAATCAAGTGACTGTTTCTTTGCTGTCGTTTTCCCCCTGTTCATTATTTAAAATTCTATGAAGATAATTCCAAGGACTCTGACATTCTTTAGCTGCTAGAACCAATGATGAACCTACCCTGACTGGGATGGTTGCAAAACAGTCACAGAAAGATTAGAAGGAGAAATGCCACACAGCTGCCAATGGACTTTCTAGTCTTTGGAAAAGAGGTAAAATTATGGTTCAGAGTTTGTCAGGCCACTCAGACGCTGTCCTGATTTTACTGATAATATAGAAATTATGCACATATGTGCACACATACACAACTACCACCCACCGATGCTTTTGGATATTTATATTTTCACATTTGATATATTTTGACTCTTATTTTGTTTGATTAGTGTGCATATTCCTAAGTACCTAGGTGTGCATACTCCTAAGTACCATTAACTATCAAAGTTGATTTATACTGATAGTAAGGAAAGTAAACCACTGAATTCATCAAACATGCTTATTGACTACCCTGTACAATATGGCTGGAAGATGGTGCCCATGTGAAGTCTAACTGATTAAGATCATAGAACAAGAGTCAAACTCTAATCAGGTCTACCCACTGCATGAAAATTATATCAGCAAGCAGACCCAAGATTCTAACTCATTTTTGGTCCTGTTCCTTTCCTAAAACATTCATGAGAAACAATAAACAATAACAACATGGACACCATGAAATTGATTAAGAAGTTTAAGACAATCCTTGTACTCCAATAATTTGCCATCAAAAACAAATATGTAAAAAAGTTGCTAGAGAGAGAGACTTCTTTAGGGGAAGCATCTATAACGAGTTGTAGGGAGGCTAGGGGAGGGTTGAGGAAATCTATTCTCAACTTTTTCTTTAAAAATAGGTATAAAATTTCTAGACATGCCTTTGAATGACTTAAAAGAGTTGCAAGACTGTAACAAGTGAAGATAAGTGGGTGAAAAGTGGGTAGTTAAGATGTTAGGTGATTCCAATCAGAGAGAAAAAGTATGGACAGGCAAGGAGGGAGTCAACAGCCTGGTGTTCCTTGCTTTAAGACACGAGATGGGAAAAGAATCCATCTCCACAGCCAGCCCTGACCGTCAATGTTAGTTGAGTGCACAGAACACAGCAATTGGAGAAGTACAGGTTAGAGACAGTTCGTTTAAGGAGAACTAATCTGGTAATAATTAATAGGATACATTTCCTGAAAGAAGACAGGGACACAGCAGAGTTATAACAGTTTGCTTGTCCATCCTTCCATTCACTGAACATCTAATGATCTTCTAGTGTAAGTCAGGCATCTGCATGAACTGAGTGGGTTTGGGATTCAGTGATGAACAAGACAGAGTCCTAAGGAAACCAGAATCCACTGGGAAAGGATGAATCACTGTCAGGTGCCCAAAATATCTGAGGGAGGAGAGCACAGGGTGTTGGGGGTACTCTGGGCACTGGAGCAGGTCCCCAAGAAGGGGACAGGGCTGAATCTTGAGGGACAAGCAGGAGTTGTTCAAGGGAAGAAGAGTGGAAAGGGTAATCTGTTAGGAGGAACAGCTGGTGCAAAGCTGGTCTTTCACAATCTGACACAAACAGTCTGCAAGAAGTTCTGGTCCAAGAGTAGGTGAACTTCTTCAAAAATTAGAAATAATTGTTATCCATAAAAGTGAAAGTCACTCATTAATTGCACACTTGCTATGTGCCAGGAACTGCTGTTCTTCACACACAATCATTCGTCTAACTCTTACTTTGTTATTCCCATTTCACAGAACTTCAAGTATTTGAGAAATTCACTTTCCAGGATCACACAGCTACTGACAAATACATTCAAACCCAAGTCTTGAAGACTTCAAAATCAGTTTTGAGCCATTGAAGGACAAGAGTTAGCCACTGAACAAAACAGTGGACCAAACATTCTAGGAAGCCTGAAGGTACGTATATGTCAGCGACGAGAAGATCAACTGCCAGCAATTAAAAATGACTGCAGATGAAGTACAAGGCAGAGGGCTGGAGAGAAGAGTGTGGAGATGCAGCCAGTGGCTAGGCCATGGTGACACTTGCTTTGTAGGCCAAGTTTGTTAACTAACCTGGAAGCCATGAGTACCACTGGAGATTTGTAAGGATAAAAGGTTTGAAGGCAGACACATTCAAGTGGAGGTGTGGGCAACAGAACATCACTAACCCAGCAAGCGATGATGGTGATGCAGGTTTAAAATTATTTACATGAAGAATTAGTGGGATAGTGCTCAGGCAGTCTAGCTAAAAGGTGAAAGGTGATGCCCCAGAGAGAAAAGTGAGTTTTAAAGGAGCAGCAGAGGGATGTGGGAGCAGGAGAGGGCCATGCAAGGGGAGAATCGGAGAGAGAAGGTGGTAATGAGTTGAGTTCAATGTTTGGTATCTTGATCTAAAGGTGTTATGGAACTATGACATGGAGATGTTGGCAGCCTGATAAATTCAAAGTCCTAAGCTTAGATGGAAGGTCTAAGAAGGAAGCTGTAGAGATGAAGGCAGGGAAAAAAAATAATGAAAGTATTGATCACTAACCAGGGTAAAATCCACAATGCTGTATTTTCTCTTAAATCATTTCAACACGCAGTCACATGGAATGGATGCTATTAATATTCCTAATTACAGGCAATAGATCTCATTAAAAACAAGGATCCCACTGAGTGACCTGCTATGAGCAGAGGATCCCGCTACCTCTCCACATGAATTTTCCAGTGTCTGTGACCAGAAACCAGAGTAGAAGCATATTTGACACTGTGGTTGGGAGCAGGCACATATTTTTCACTAACACAAGAGCTGCGTGAGATCACACTTAGTCACACTTAGCCCTCTGCAGCTTTCTATTTTATTTCATTTTTAAAATAGGCTGGTTGCAACCCACAACACGATTCCCAACCCACTCCCGAAAGCCACAGTTTGAGAACGACTATTCCACACCCTCCTACACCAGCATCGAGTGTCAGCTATGGGGCTGCAATATGAGGAGAGATGGAAGGACAATGGCGTTGTTAGGAGGGAACTTCACTCCAGGTAACTGAAGTCAAAACTATCACATGAAGAGAAGCAATCTCTTTTGCTCCACCATGCCCCGAGGATATGTCTGTGGATGTAATAGCTCTTTGGTGTGAGTCATCAATGGCTGTCACACACATTTATGGCGACTGAAACCATTTGGCTGCCAAGCTTTCACATGGTATGTTACAGGAAAAGATGCAGATGCTCTTAACTTTGGAGAACGTTGAGTCGTTACTTCTGAAATTGCTGCAGAATCACATGGCAGCAGGATGTGGGCAATCTGCCCAAAGAAAATCAACTCTGCCTGGACTCCCTTTGATGTAATTCCTGCAGACAGTCACTGCAATAGGAAATAATAGCTCCATGGCGGAAGTTATGGAATATGACATTTAGCATCTTGCTCAGTAGGAAATGGTTTTGCTGGCAGGACTTTATAGATGGCCCCTCCATTCTTCCAAAACATCACGGACGCTGGATATATGCACAGATTCATACCTCTTCCGACTTCACAGGAACAGGGAAATGGATCCTCTTCATTAGAATTAAGTCTTTCTGCATGGTGCACCTACCTCCTTGCCACCTTCTGGGTTCTTTGCAGTTAACCCATCTCTCTTTAGAGCCATCATTTCCTCCTTTGCTATGGCTTCCCTCCCTTCTGACTTCAAATCCACATTGCTTTCTCCTGCACAAGCATGTATAAAAGATGGGGTGCTTTAACTTCTCTGTCTCAGTTGTGGTGGTGTTGGCACCAGTGTTAGGCATTGTCAAAATTCACAGAATGGAATCCCAGAATTTTACTATGCAAACTATAGCTCAAAAAAATCAATGATATTAGATCAAATTCCCCTCCCCTCTTTCTTGATTTTACCACTATTCTGTGATAACCAGTCTTTCCTTCCTTCCTTGCCTTGATATTTTCTCTTCTCATGGTCTTCATTTGAGCTAAAACCAAATATTTTCCTAGCTGACTTACCCAGTTCTCTTCCTTTTCAACTCCCACTGTCCTTGGGCTCCTGGCATTGAAACTTCTTGAAACTCTCTCCTTCAGCACATGACAGTTTCTCCTCTATCTCTCTGCATGCTGCTCTGACTCAGCAGCAAGCCTCCAAGTTAAGGAACTCACTGGCTGAGTGTCTACACTTGCTCCCTTAGGGGTCTCCCCAGTCTCATGGATGAAAGGATTGCTTGAGTGCTTTCGACTCCCAAATCTCTGTCAAAGAGAAGACGGGAGACTCTAGTTTCCGTTGGTCTGTGGGTATCTCCACTTGGCTCTGTCCCTTCAAGCTCAGAAACTGCAAATTCAAAGGTGCAGCAACCTTTGCTAGCTACATTCCCTGGAGTGATGACCTGACTATTGGTCCTTCTCTCAGTCAGAAGCCCTGAAGAGAGCAGACAGCCTCTGTATCATCCTCACAGTCAGTTATCAAGATCAAACGTGGTAGAAACGCTCTGTAAACTGTCATGGTCTAGACTCATAATGTATTGTGATGCCCACTGCTTAGTGTTTCCAACTCTTGCTCTGAAATGTCCATGGACTTTATCTAGTTTTCCTCCATCCTCCACTCCAGTCTGCAGTTCCTTAATTCCCCTCCAGAACACCCTGTATTCTCTGTCAGTCAGCCTTCACCACAACCACCTTCTTCCTTCTCCCTGCTTGTCACGACTCTTGAGAGTCTCTTGCTAGGGTTAAATTGTATTCTCTCCCACCAAAGTGTTGCAGTCCACCAGTAACTCAGAAAGTAATCTATTTGGAAGGAGGTTTTCACAGAAGTGATCAAGCTAAAAGATGATCTTAGGGTAGGAACTGAGGCAATAGGGTTGACATCCTTATAAAGAGGGATCATTTGGACACAGGGACAAGCACCGAAGGAAGACAATGTGGTGATGCAGGAAGAACGTTCAGGAATGCCTGAAGCCACCGGAGCTGGGAGAGAGGCACACAGCAGACTCTTCCTCACAGTCTTCAGAAGGAACCAACCTCCCCAAGTACTTCACAGGATAAAACTTGGGCCATGTTTCTCCCTCCTCAGCCTCAATTTCCATGACTCTTTACAAGATGTTCTCATCAGTTCTCCAATCAGATACACATCTCCTAACTAACCGCCACCTGATACATGACTCTCTAGCTTTCCTCAGGAGAGTCACAACAGCCTACTCTGCCCTTCCCACTTCTCTCTTTCATCTAAATCTTGCATTCTTTAAGCTCTAACTCTTCAATTATATTGCCTGTTATTTTCTCTTCTCTGAGTCACCACTGTACTTAATATCTGCATCATATAATTTGACACTTGATTATGTCTCAGTCACAGTTCCTAGTTAAGTTTTAAGTGATTAATCTGCATTGGAAACCATTTTCCCAGGAATAGTCCTCAATCTGTTTTCTTAATAAAGCATCCATCAATCTAGAATGTCCCAGAATTTCTGCATTATTTTATCATATGTCATCCAATTAAGTATAACTGAGCCTTTGGGTTTAATGAGAAGGATATTCTTGGTATGAATCGTAACTCTGTTTTCTGAAATAGCCACCAAACTTCCAGGAGCTTTAGTTCCCATGTCTCTAAAATGTTACGTCTCAGACTCATTGTAAAGATAAGATGGAATAACTTATGCGAAAGTAAATCTTTTTTTTTTTTTTTGAGACTAGGTCTTGCTATTTTTGCCCGTAGAACCACAGGTTCTCGTTACCCGGGGTACCACAGACTCAAGCAATCCCAGCCTCAGCTTCCCAGGTAGCTGGGATGACAGGCGCGCGCCACCACGCCCAGCTATTTTTTGGAGCTAGGTCTCACTATGAGCCCCAGGCGGGACTTGAACCGCGATCCCTAGCCCCGGCCGCTTCATAGGCTGAAGCTTACAAGCACGAGCCACCGTGCCCGGCCTTGAAAGTAAATCTTAAAAGGCAAGTATTTACTCAAATGAGATTAAATCATCATTATCATCAGTTCCATCTAGTAAGCAGTAATCCTGATGAAATTATGGGCATGCACCAAATGAGTTTGTTCTTCTAGATTTATGCCACAGGGGCCAATAAATTTCACTACTAATAAAGAGTGTGAAGTAAACTGCAAAGCACAAGCTGATGGGTCAGCAGTTACCTTCATAAATAAAAGATGGCAAACAGCCTCCTCGCTCTACCTTAGGGCATGTAGTATCCCAGTCTGTCGGAAGAAATAACTGATAGTTCGTGACATAATCAGTTCTGGTGCAATAAATCCAGAAGACAATCCATCCTGCCTAAATCAAGATTTTAATGTTTTGGGTTTTTCCCTAGTTGAATTTTACTAGTTTTACAACTAAAAGCAAACCAAGAATGGCTAAATATGTCTGAATACATAAAGCAAGCCAACATCTGTCAATTCAGAATCACAGTACCATTCATTCCATGAGCATCTTGAATCAAGGAAGAGCTAAAGCCTCACCACCAATGTCCAGGGGAGACAAGCTTTTGGGAGTCACACTGAGAACATCCTTCTCATTAAACCCAAAGGTTCAGTGATACAGTGATACTTGCTGGGATGACATGATAAAATAATGCAATTCTGGGAAGTTCCAATCGAAGGATGCTTTATGAAGAAAACAGATTGAGTATACTGCCTGGGAAAGTAGTTTCCAACACAGAATAGTCACTTAAACTTTAACTCTAGACCAAAAATATTCTACAAGAAGCTACTACGGAACTAGCTACTGAGTTGCTGTGCTTGGGAAGTACTCACATCCCCAAGGCATCAAGCTTTTCCTAGAAAACCAGTCATAAAATTTTTTTTAAATTGAAATGTTCCGAGCCGTTGGAGCTCCCTTGCCATTGGGGAGCAAAAGGGGTGAAGGATCCTGGGTAAACCCCCTAAGCTGGGTGAGCCCAGGAGAGGGGGACAGGGGTTTTGATGGTCCCACTCACCAGCGGATGGCTGCTGCATGGTGCAACCATTTGCAGCCCAGATCAGCAGAGCCATGTTGCTCCCTGCTCCTAGCCCAAGGGGAGGATGGAAGGGCACATGCTCAGGCATCTAGGCCCCACCCCCATGCAGGGAGGTACCTCTGTGCAGGGGGTGGGGGGGTGTTTCCATTTCGCTCTCCAGCTAGACTTCAAGAGGAGCAGGAACATATGCAACACAAACCCCATCATAGAATGGGTGAGGGATCATGCAAAAATCCAGCCCACAAGCCTGAGCTGGACACAGCAGATGGACAACCAAGAGAACCAGTGCATGCGAGACAAGAGAAACTGTAGAAACACAATGTCATGAAGCACACCTATGTGCTCACCAGGTCAGGAAGACCCAAGACCTCATTTTGGAGATGGCTTCTAGGAGAGCAAGGTCCCCTCCCCACACTATGGGAGAGGATGAAGACCAAAGATGGGGTAATCGGCCCCACATCAAAGCTGCAAACTGAGGCAGAGGAGATGATCTACAAAGGCCCTTCACAGATGTCTGTATCCACAGAGAAACTTCTTCACCGACACTGGCTGGGGGGGTAAAACCCCCTAAATCTGATGCCAGAACCATAAGGTAAAACAGCAAAACAGCGGAGATGGGATTAGAGAAGATGGCCTGCAGCAGGAAAACATGGAGAGATCACAAATGAATACAGACTGGCCACCCAAAGCAAACTTAAGACTGAAAACCTATCAGCAAGGTTCGCCTGGTTCCATCAACACAGTCCCTCACCCAATGAAAGAACACTGCCACAGGAGAGAAAGAGAATAATGGAGACTTAACACAGACTAGTAAACAACAAAGAGTGGGGTTTGAGAGAATGGAAGGGACACCAGAGGGGGGAGGGAGAGGGAGATATCCCAAAAACTACTTACCAAGGTTGTGATCTAAAGAATAAAATAAAAAAAAAGAAAAAAGAAAAAAAAAGAAATGTTCCTATTTTAAAGGAGTTAAATGAAATACCTTTCTTTTCCTTTCGCATTTATTCTACCAACTTTCTACCAGATCATCTACCAGACTGAAGTTCATCTAATCATTCTCAACTGTGGGCACCAAACATAGCAAATAAGAATAGGAATCTGCCAATGCTGCCAATGTCAGTATGCATACATTTTAAAAAGGTGGGCTCTGGGGTCTGAGTCTTCACCTGGAATAGTTCATGGTCTGCTCATGAACTCCAGGCCCCCTTGACCACCAGCAGCAGATCCTAGAGGAAGGCTGCATTAGGGAGAACCAGGACTAAGCTACTCTTGCAGGGACCTGGCAGCACGTCAGTAAGTGCATATATCCCAGGGGCGGGATGTGGAGGAAATGGTTCAGGAAAAGAAATCTATGTAGCTGTGCGTAGATCTCTTTTCAACATCGGCGCATCCTGTGTGGATTAAGCCCCAAACCTGCCAAGAATATTTTGTACTGTATTACAAATGAAAACCAGCTCCCAATGCAGATAGACTTCAGAGTTTCATAACCCCGAAAAAGTCTGTCCTCCTCCTATTACAGCGACTACTTTAACTATTCGAGGTACATTCTTAATTCTTTTCCATTCTTGATATATAAAAACATTTTCAGAAGTAGGGAGAATTTGATCTGTGATAGATGCTTATTAAAAATTCAAAACCCTTATTTAAACAAAATGATTTAAGGGAAGTAAAAATGCTTAACAGGGGAAATTCTGTAAAAATTTCATTTTTTTCCTATTAATGAATTATTCTAATAATGTATAAAACCTATTATCTTTGGAGGGGTCCAGAGCTGATTTGGTGACATTAGAGTAAATGTCACTAGAAAAGGCAATGGTCTGTCCAGGGCCCCGCTCACACTTTCACCCCCATATTTCCCTTCTCAAGCTTTCTGAATCATTCATGTCATTTTGGTGGGTGGTTTGGCAGCTCTGAGTGGGTTTTAGTCTCAGGCATCAATTACTTTGTACTTTAGATTTCTAGATTATGGAGGAAAGGGATGAACAACACTTAAAGGATAATTGCCACTTGGTGGCTGAAAATAGGGAAAATCAACAAAAAGACTAGAGTAGGTCTCTGATCATCTTTCCTAATCAAAGACACTAACTCTTGTCATTTCATTGACAGTGTTATTTCTGGTGACATCAGGCCAAAAAGCACTGGTCAGGTAAGCTCATCTGTTATAGAATGTGTGCACTGCTTCTCTAAAATGGAAAGAGCTTTGTAAAAGAAATAATAATAATAATTATTATAAGTGGTACCAGGCATCCGGAGAACATTCTATGACTAGTTCTAAATTTGGTTTTGATCAATGGCATCAATATCAGCTAAGATTTAGAAACAAGCAGCATCTGCTGTCTATCATTTGTTTTCTGCAGCCACCAAGATGCAAATATTCAGCCCTTTGCAGTATCTGTGTATCTATTTTCTCAGGTGACTTCTGACTAGCCAGTAAGGGGATATCCAAAACAAAAGCTTTTATTTCTTAAGAGGTTCACCTTTATAATCACTGTCTTTGACAATGATGGTAATTATTTTGCTTTCCATTAACAGAATCCTGTGCAAAGTGGAGGACGCTTTGGACAGATGCTGAGAAACAAAGCAGAGCCAGCGGCCCCAAATCGGCAAGATCACCAGTACTGAGATGACTGCACACTGAGCTGGCCACACTCCGCTCTGCCAACTGTGTGGTTAATCCTGAATGACAAAGGAGGAGGAGTCAATTCTGACAGGAGCTTCCCTTCTGAACATCCTGTGTGTTTCTGTCCTTTCCCTTCCCCCTCCTAAGCTTCCAGTTCACTATTTTCATTCCCAGTAGAATTATAATCAAGGCAGCTTGCCTGGCAAGACAGACACGTCCCCTCCCACGGTGTGCAATGGTGGAGGACACAGGCATGCTGGCAAGATGCAAATTCCATTCAATGTGGCTAAAGCCTTTTTTATGCCCAAGCGAAGACCCAGAAAACTCGCCCTGGAAGGCAGGTCTATAATATGGTTTTCATATGATTTTGTATGTGTAATACTTGTTAAAATAAATTGTATGTGGTCTACAAAAGGATGGTCTTGTCTTTGTTTAGTCTGAGAGACTCTTTCATGATTAAAGAGACCTGATCTCATCCTCTTAATTAAGGAGAAGCTCAAGAGTATCTATCACTGACCCTCTAGCAATGGCCCCATATGAGTCATTTTGGTGCTAGCCAGGTCACTGCTGAACTGCGTGATGGTGAGGGAAGGAACACAATGGGAACCATCATAGGAGCCTGAGGGTTAAGCAGCAAGTATCACTTTGCCAAGATCCTGCTGAAATAACCAAGAACACACCTTTCACTGTGAAAAGGAGCCAATCTCAGGTCACTAGGTTGTCTTGATGACCTCAGGAAGTGGAGCTACACATTCTGAGAAGACACAATGGAATTTGCAATGAAGGATTTAGTGGACATAGAAGAGGGTCCAGCCAGAGTCTAGACCTGGTCGCCCAGGGGAAGAAATCAGCAAGCAGGTAGGAGAAGGATGCAAGCTAATACCTAGAGATCCCACCATGGCTGAAAAATCCCTTTGAGGTTTATGAGCTGTCTCCTATATATTTTTCAGACAGAAAGCCAGAGGCCTGAAAGATAGTGTTTGCTCAATAAACGCTGTTGGCTGATAGATGATGGCTTGGAAAACATCCTTTCTTCTACGTGACTGGACAGAATCATCTAACACAAATCAGGGTCTGATCTTTCACATTTTAGTATGAATCACATCTTTCTTTTCTAGAATCCAAGAGGCTTTGGATTTTTACTTGGCCTTCCCAATCATCATCCCTGAAAGCGGGCTGCGAGACTTCAAAAGCACTAATCCTGACCCTAATGGGAGATAAGCAGGTCAAAAGATAGACTTTTTGCCTCTCTTGACACTGTTTTGGCTAAACTCAAAGATGACATTTTAACTAAAAAAGATAACCCTTTAAACACCAGACATCCTGAAACATAAAAACATTAATAATAAAGAGATGGTGGTTTAAAGGCCTATAATCACACCCCCCCCCCCCAACTCCAAATGATCCAGCAGGTTTCTACAAATTGTTCTGCTTCCAAAGTCTGACTGCAGTTATGGCCGCATGTGCAGCTTCTAACAGGGTACTGCTCAGCTGTCTGTCATACACTAGCACAGATGATGACAGATACAGTATTTTAGTTTGACTCAAGAACACATCCTAGTCTTTCCGGTGAGCCCGTCTGCCAAAATACACTGACACCTAACAGTATGTTAGACAAAAGAAATCTGCTGAAAAGTCTAGGGAGAGAATATGTCTGTTTAAAGTTTCAGACGAGATTCAAAGGCAGGATATACAAAAGTACTAGTTCTACAGAGAAAGGAACAAGGATTAGTAAGACAAAATATTTGCCAATAAAAGTTTAGTTTCTGAGGTTGAATTCCCACTGACCGAACTCTCAAATATATATATAAATTAACTGACTAGTAAACAGTGGTTCTGTGAAACTAGTTTACTGCTCTTTATTCCCCTTCTACCTACATATCTCAAGATTGCACTTGTCTATTCTTATGACTCTAAGACCAAATGCTCTCCATACCAAAGATCTGTCATTCTTTTGCAGAGAAAATAAAAACTAAACTCACCGATGACATGCAGGGTCTTTTTCAGACTTGCCAACTAGCTCATCAGGCTTGAGATCTAATACACAAGAGCACTGGAAATAACACTGGCGAAAGAGTGTGACAGTCATTCCAGCCTTGACTCAAGCTTTTAAGGCAACAGTCTTAGAGATGCTTCACCAATGTCCCTGGAATATATTTTTCATGAAATCCAAAAAGAAAACAGCCATTGTTCTATAGGGTTGGTCTTAAGGGGAGACTTTTCTCAGTGTACCCTAGTAGATCTTTTGTCACTTTGGTTTGGGCACTAGAGGCCAATCAAGTTCCTGGAGACTTAGGGAGATGTACGACGATTACTAAGAGGACATGGATGGTTTGGCTGAAGGACAGTGAGAAATCTGAAGGCTAGGAGAAGCTTTGGTCTCTGCCTAAGTCCTTTGGCCCTCCCTAGATGTAGAAAAGATGTTTAGAAGAACACAGTTTGGGGGTTTCATTCAGTGGCGTATTTATCAACAAACATGTGCTCGCTACCAAAGAACCCTGTTTTTACTCTCAGAGAAAGGGCAAAGTAAGCCCCACCCTTCTCTCCCCTTGATCCCCAGATCCCTAAACACTGATTAGATATTCCCAGTCTGTTCCATTATTCTTTAGAATTTACAAGCATGTAAAACTGCCCATATGTGTGTTATTAAGTTGATTGTTTTTCCTTGCTAGCTTGTCTGATGCTGTTTTTATTACTCACCCAACACAAGACAAACCCAGAGGGTTACAGGGTGATTTCTTTGCACCCCAACAGTTTGTCTCCATCTTTGGCAGCAGCATCTAAATCATCTAGCCAGCACCTGCCAGTGTAAATTTTAATGGCCTATATAAATCATGTTTAGATTGTCTGTTGGGAGTTGATACTCCAAGATGAATTTGGTATAAACCAAGCAGTGTCATTTTCAGTGCAGAGGTGAGAGAAAAAGGAAGTTATGATAATGTTCTCACCCCAGACTCCAAGGTGGTGTTTTCAAAATTCTTCAGTCATTGCCTTGTTACCTGATCAGACCATCTTCTTTGAACAGACTAAATTCTCACCAAGCAGCCCCCCTTAGAGAGGTGGTGAGTTACCTCTGCTTAAAAAGGTCAAACAAATGGGCTGCTCCCCAGCCACAAGGGACATGTCCAAGTTCCTTCTAAAGCAGTTAGTGGAGATAAATTAAAAAAAAATAGAATTCAAATCCAGGGCAAAAGGTGACCAAACAAAAGGTCAGAGAGTAAGCACTACATTCTCGGGACTCTCCCTGATCCAGTTAAGTTTAATGTCTTATGACAAGTTCCTTCTGAATAAAAAAGATGTGGTATATGCACACAATGGAATACTATGTAGTAATAAAAAAGATAAATCATACCATTTGCGGCAACATGGATGCAACTGGAAGGGATTATTCTAAGTGAAGTGAGTCAGAAGGAGAAAGAGAAACACCAGGTGATTTCACTTGTATGCGGAATCTAGAGAAATCAAATAAAAAATCAGACAAGTACAAATTCTAAGACTGACCCTTAAAAGTAAACAACAGATCTGCAAGTCTCATGGGGGTGGGCTGGGGAGGGGAGAGAGGGGAAGGAGAGCACCATGGACTATGGTGGAAGAGTGTGGGTACTTTTGTGGTGGGAGAACAATGGTGACCCACACCTGAGGGGAGAAATCCTATACTGTAAAAAAATAAACAAGGATTTTTTTTAAAATCAGTAATAATAAATTATAAAAAGTTCTTTCCATTTATGTTACAGGATCAAGCAGCAGTAACAGTCTGACTCATAGGGAACCATGCAAGTTAATGTTAAAATAATGATGCAAAATAACAAGACAGAAGTGTCATGTTTACTTCTGAAAGATGCAATGAGATTTCCAAAGGAGGATTTAATAACATTTCCCAAGAAAATTAAAGCAGGACTTGGAAAAATGTTCTGAGACTATCAATAAGGCACTCTGTCACCTCAACAAATCTAGACATGGAAGGTAATGATATTCTAGATTTTATGATGCAAAACGGAGTCATGGTAAGGGATCTAAAAAGGGATCTGAGAGAAATGGGTAGAAAGAAAAGGGATGTTAAGGTAAGAGAATGGTAATGAATAAGGACAGCATGTTAAGCCTTCTATAGTCAGTCCAGAACACTACTGAATGACCTCTCCATTCAAGATCTTTCATTCAAGGTAGGTGACCCTACCCTTATCAGTCAAATCCATGTTAACCTTCAGGGAGGAGCGAGGCAGAAGTTTTTGTGCTTGTTTGGTCTTTTGATCGGTAACTGCTAGCTGTACCTACATTCAAAAAGGCAGGAAATGTCTCTGCGTCATAAAGAATTCAATCAAACAGTGGTTTTTTTGGTGAAGGCAGTGGTAGACCAAGGTTCTAAATCATTCCTGCTTTTTTCTTTCATTCAGCTGAAGGGCAGGTACTAGGTCTGCCACGGATGAAATCAAGTGGTAATCTAAGACTGGAGGTCAAGTAGAGCCTGAAGGTAGTGAACCCAAACAGTACCTCCCACCCTCCACGGAACCGGAAATGTATGTTGTCAATGCATCAAACCCATAATTAAATTCCAAGCACAGTGATGAAATTCAGGCTCTTTTTGAAAAGAAATCGCCTAAAAGCTGTTGAGTTTAAAAAAAAATGGCATTGTTGTCCTCCAGCCACAAGATCAGTGCCCTCTCCTCCCCTGGGGTAACCTGATCTTTGGCTCTCTGGAGCCTGAAGAGCTTTAGAATTAACTATTTGAAAAGTACTTGAATCTAAAGCTATCTATAAATTAAGGCTGGTGATTTGGAGGGTGAAGAGAGCAAAGGAGTGAGGAGGGAACCAGTTAACATGGAGTTAGATTACAGGAAGGGATGAATTTAGGGTTCACAAAATGCTTTTGGTTCTGGCAGATAATTCATGTGCCAAAAACTTCCTCTCCATCCCCAGCTTTTTAACCAGCGGCAGTTTTCTACAAGGGACATATATTCTTTCGAAATTAATACCTCTATCAGAAAGCCCTACAAGCCCTCAAAAAGTAACAACTCCCTCCTATAACAAGTCTAACTGCAGTACTTTAGGAAGAGGATACGCGTGAAGGTGAAAGGAAAAGACGTCTACCTGAGCAGTTTGAGGGCAAACCAGCAAGATTTTAAAGAGAGGGGGCCCCGTCTTTTCAAAAATCTAAGCTGCTGCCTTAAGACTGCAGAAAATCTCTTCTTGGTGCGAACAGACATTAATAGCTTTTTCTCGATGTTCTGCCCATACGTTTTGGGAACGCAGAGGGTCCGCACTCTCGGGAGGACCCTCGCGGGCGGGCCGGGGCGACGCACCGTCGGGGCTCCGCACTCCCGCAGCCCCGCTGACAGCGCCAGCCGCCGCCCCGCTCCCCCGTCTTGCAGCCACCGCAGCCAGGATCCGGAAGTGGATTCCAAGCGGCTTCCAACCAGTCCCAGAGCGCTCGGACCTTGCCCCAGGGGAAGGGTCCAGGTGGGACGGGTCAGGCCGGTCGGCGGCCGCCGCGCACTCCCAGCCCCCTCGTCCCCCCGCTCCCCCCCCAACACCGCAGCCCACACCCCGACTTACTGAGAGAAAGCACTGGCTCTGCGGAGAGAGCTCGCGGAGGGGTCGATCGGCGACACCCCAGCCGACCAGACTGCGCCCCCAGCCGGGGTGCGGGGGAGCTCACTCACAG
Source organism: Uropsilus gracilis (assembly GCA_004024945.1). Taxonomy (NCBI): domain Eukaryota; kingdom Metazoa; phylum Chordata; class Mammalia; order Eulipotyphla; family Talpidae; genus Uropsilus; species Uropsilus gracilis. The sequence goes on along the minus strand of PVHY01006416.1, from coordinate 41,875 downwards.
CCTGGGTGGGGGGGCTCCGGCGGTGGCAGCGGCGGGGAGCGACCCGGGCGTTCGCGCCGCTGCTGTGGCGCCTCCTCTCCTCCCCTCGCACGGTCTGGCCGCCCCGTGTGATCTGGAGGTGAAGCTGCTTTCAGAGCGTTTTCAGAGCGTCGCCTGTCTGAGAACAGGCGAGCAGAGGCACAGCTGCCTCCTGGCTGGATTCTGTAGGGCCTTAACTCCGCGTCCTCGGCTCCAGAAGGCTCTCGGGTCGCTCATCTCCATGCTGCGCTCAGTCCCCGAGCAGAGGGACATCTGTTTCCCATAAACCGCGAGGCAGAAGCAAATCCCGGATTATTAGAGCTTGCAGCATTCCCGACCCCGGCGACTGCTAATCCCCGCACAAAGAACTGGAAAACAACACGCAAGTTGGTGTCCAATTCTAGACGATTTCCCAGTGCGATGACTAAGGTTCTGGTGGCCAGCCCCCCCCCCCCCAAAGGGCCAATCGCAGCACAGGGGGGGCCCAAAAGAGGGGGTTGGACCGGTTTACAGGTCTACTTCAGAAAAGGCGTCCTCTTCACAAGGCCTGCAAACATAAATGCAAAACTGTCCCTTCCGGGGACTGGTTTGATGGGGCTGAGCTGGACAGAACCGGCCTCCATGACCGGGCAGTTCATTACTGAAAGCGTCGTAAATCCCGAATGTGAGAGCTGGAAACAATCTCTGCGTTTACTTTAAATCACTTCTGACAAACAAAGCAACGGCTGGCACAATCAGCACTGAAAATGACGAAGAATTCCAGTATCTCGCGGTCCATTTTTAATCTATATAAAATTGGGGCAGAGATCTTATTTTTGACCATATAAAATAATTTGGACAGGGAAATCCCTCTTTTTCTCCTTTCTTTCTAGAAGCACTTGCCAGTGCCTCGGAGGTGCCAGGCTCTAGACTTAGGATAGGAAACTGGAATGAAGTAGAAGAAGCTCTACTCTCACGTGCCTTGCAGACTAGTGTGGGTGTGTTGGGGCACCAACATGTCAGGACGCCATCAAATTGCTGTGATAGAAGTATATGCCAAGGGCTACAGGGATGTAATGTGGGGTTTAAATCATGCTGGAAATCAAAGAAAGCTTCCTGAGGAGGATGCATTTGAGGCTTGAAGATTGAAAAGACAAGTGGAAAAAGGAGAGATGGGGAAGATGTGAGTTCTGACTGCAGAAAGCAGGGGAGAGGTGCAAAGGTGAGAGATGAGGTTATCCAGAGTGGGAAGAGGTCAGCTTGCTAAGGTCTTTGGTGGAATCTGGCCTTTGTTTGGAAGCCATGGGGACCCTGAAAAGGAATTTAAGCAGAAGGGTGATGATGAAATTTGTGTTTAACAAAGATGGCTGTGGCACATTCTGAGTTAATGGTCATTATGACTTCAACATGACATACAAGAGGAGACATAGTTCAGTCTGTAACATTTGTAACAGTGTGACCAGAGTTATGAAGAACAGGATTAAATATAGAGGTGAGAAGAAACAACACCAAATTTAAGGGTCAAGAGGGCAACTCTGACAGGAAACTAAGAAAACATTAAAGAGGTACAGAGGGGTGACCCTAAAATATAAAAGAGAAACGTTTGGAAAAGAGTGGTTGACATTGCCAGGTGCTAAAAAATTAGGCAAGATAAAGCTGGAAATCACCCATTGCCTTGACTGTCACTGAACCACATGGTCAGACTAGACGAACATCCAAGGCCTGCTCGTCTCCTCGTGCTATGACTTTGTAATCACTGTCCTGGCAAGCCCACCAAGGGAGATGTGGCATAGAGGAGTTTGTTAGAGCCTAGACTTCTGGGGGGTGGGATTAGCAAAAATCTTACACCCCAAAATATGTCTTATTGGCAAAGTTTAATCACCTCGGAAAGGTTCTGAGCAATGAGTAGAGGCTGTTTTTCGAAGAGATATTTACAAGTAAATTTCTCTGCAAGGGGCTCTCCCAGAAAGACCTATTCTCCATGTCTCTTTTCCATGTAAAAGGCATAACTTAAATCTACATACCTTTGTCCCTAGTGCCTTCCTTTGTAAATTCTCAAACTGAATTTTACCTTTCTTCTCCTAACCTCCCTTGTCTCAGCTAAGCTATTTAAATGGCATCTGAACCAACAGCCCTGATGAACATCGATGAAAGATTTCAACAAAACACTAGCAAATCAAATTCAACAGTAAACCACAAGGATTACACACCAAATTCAAGAGAGGTTCACTCCAGGGATGCAAGGATGGTTTAATATATGCAGAGCAGTTAATGCACTATATCATATCAACTCAAGTAGAGATAAAAATCGTATGATAATAGCAATAGCTACAGAGGAAGAATTTGATAAGAGTCAGCACTCATTAATGATAAAAATTGAACAAACCGTACAGAAGGAACCTACCTCAAAATAATAAAAGCCATGTATTGCAAATCAACAACCTATATAATATTCAATGGTAAAAAACTGAAGTCTTTCTCCATAAAATCTGGATGGAGATAAGCCAAGAATGTTTAACATCATCATTTCTATTTAACAGCATATTAAAGGTTTTGGCCAGAGCTACCAGACAAGCACCGGAAATAAAGAGAACCCAAGTAGGAAAAGAAGCATCACTAGTTTGCTAACCATATGATATATATATAGAAGATCCTAAAGACTCCATCAAAATGTTATTAGAAATAATGAATGAATATAGCAAAGGGGCATGTTACAAAATCAAAACGTAAAAATCCATATATCACTTATATACAAACAACAGGAAGCAAAAGAAATTAAAAAAGTGATTCAAGTTATAATTGTTCCAAAAAGAGTTAAATACCTCAGGCCAACTTAATAAAGGAGATAAAAGATCTATGCAACAAGAATTATAAGACACTATTAAAGAACTCAGATAACAAAATAAGGAAATGGAAAAATATTTCATGCCTGAGATGAGAATCAATATAATCAGAATGACAATACTGCCTAAAATGATATATAAATTTAATGCAATTCTTACCAAAGCATCAATATTTTTCAAAGAAACTAAGTAAAAAATTTTGAGTTTATATAGAACCACAAAAGACCTTAATATGGATAAATTTTTGCATGGAGAGGTATTTTCATTTCTCTTGGGTATGATATATAGAGAATAGAATTGCTGTGTCACAGGTAATTCTATATTAAATTTCTTGATGAACTGCCAGGCTGTGTACTGTAGCAGTAACATCATTTTACACTACCATTAGCAATCGATGAGGATTCCAGTTTCCTACTGTGAAATGATATTTCGTTGTGATTTTGATTTGCATTTCCTTAATGACTAATGTTGAATATTTTTTCATGTGCATATTGACCTTTTGTATATCTTCCCTGAAGAAATGTCTATTAAACATCTTTACCTATGTTTTAAATTAGTTCATACACTATAGTTAAATATATAGAACATAAAATGTAAAGGATCTTCTATTTATACAGCACAGGAGGGGGAGGGAGAGAGAAACGCAAAGAAATAGGACCGTCATGAGTGAAAAGGTGATGAGAGAACTATAGGGGCTACAATGATGTAAGAAAAAAATTTTTCAAAGAAAAAATTTTTTTTTAATTTAAGGGTAGAATTTTTTGATTTAAGGGTAAATTTTTTAATTTAAGGGTATACGGTCAGCAAAGTGCATTGACCATGTGCACACATACTGTTTTTAAATTTATCTTTTATTGTTGAATTTTTATATCCTGGATATAAGTCCCTTGTCAGATATATGACTTGAGTATATGTTCTCTTATTCTGTAAGTTGTTCTTTCACTTTCTGAATGGTGCCATAAATTCTTTAACAGATTCTTTTTATGCTGAAATTAGTGTCTGTTCTCAGCAGCTAAGAACACAGACAGATGCACTGGGTCTGTTAAATACCATTCTTTTCTCATTTTCTCCCCCATAACAATCTGTTTCAGATCATATTTTTTATTCCATTGTGCCCAACACTTGGGTGAAGTTTCCACCCACCTTCCACCTACACCCACACCTCCCTCTCTCCCCCCGCCCCCACTTTTCCTATTCTATCTCCCTGTCTCACGACCTGGGACAAAGACCCAAAGTACCACTGACCACCACTCACACAATTATGAACAGAGCCAGCCACAGCCCTCCCCTTCACTGCCCACCTCCATTTAGTCTTGACCTGACCCTTACAAGTCACATGGGTTGAGCTCCCTTTCTCCAGACCACCCCCATTCTCTCACTCCCACTATATTGCCACAGCCACATGGGATCTTATGAATGAGATCAACGTCCCATCTAATCTTTGGATTTTTCTCAGTGCCCAGGCCAAGTTTTGCAAAACAATGGAGCACAATATTTGCGTGTTAACATGAATCGAATCTTGTGCCCCATTTCCTTAATTTTAGTTACTTATTTGGAAATAATATTTAGTTTTTTATTTTAAACTTTTTTTTTTTTTCAAATGGCCACATTAGGGGGGATTAGGGCTTCAAATTGAGCTGCAGGGCAAATCTATGGTATTTGATTTATGTCTGGAAGAGTGGAATTTGGGCCAGGAGAAGGTTAGTCTCTAGGGGAAATAATGAGAGAAGGTAAGATTTCGTGGAGAAAGTTCTCAGGACCCAGGGAGGAGTTGAAGATTAATATCTAGGCATCCCAAATCTCAGGTGAATGCATTCCCTGGCAGATTTTTGTGGTGAGAGAGGTTTCATGACTGCTGCTATCCAATGTTTTGGATCCACTTTATCTTTGTTGGCTGTTTTTTAATCCTACCACCTCGTTCCTGCTCTGAATAGAGATCTTAAACTCTCTACATTAGGAGTTAACTGAAAGGTACCTGCTTGAAATAGCTGGAAAAAGGTTAGTCCGATCAGCCATAAACTCCAGCAATGTGTACTGACCCCACACTCCATACCAGGCACCGCCTGGGGCACAACGGTTAACTGGACAGCTTCCTGTCATCAGGGGCCTGGTAATACGGGGGCCCAGATGTGCACAGTGAACTATAATTCAACCTGGAATGGACGCCCAGTAAATAAGGAATAAACAAGCTGAGGGCTTAAAGGGAAGGAGAAATCACTCACTTCTTCAAACAGTAGGAAAGGTTTTATGGAGAAGCTGGGGAAGCAGTGCTAAGCTTTTGCTTGGAGACTGAGGACCTCTACACCACAGCAGCCGCTCTACGGCATCACGGCACTGGGTGGGAGGCAGTGACATGTAGGAATGGCTGCACGTCAAGTCCATATTTGATAAGAGCAGTAAGAGTCATAGTGAGATGAGAAGTCACTTCCTATTAGTGTAACCAGAAGAGAATTTAGACAGGGTGTGCTTGGGCATTAAAAGGTGAAAAGGCTATACTAAAATCATATTTTAGAAGAAATAAAACTAAATGATTTTTAAAAAATTAGAAAACTCAGAAAAACGTAAAGTGAAAAAAATACATTGCCAGATAAATACATCACCAGATATATATATTATATTTAATAAACATTTGCAATGTGAATAAATGGCATTACCATTTTCAGTCTATTTTTTCCCTCACACATATTTCTACTTTACATGTAATTTTGGAAACTGAATTTCAAAAGCATGCCATATCACTTTCAGACCTGTAAACTTATTTTAAAATACATCTTTAAACAGCTGAAGGATATTTTCTTTGTTTTTAAATTTACTGTTACTAAAATGGACCTCTAGTGAAATAATGAAACCCAAGTCTTTGTCTGCAGCTCTGTATTAGCAACAGAGATTTCCATAAGTGGAATGAGAAGAGGAGGGGTTAGCAGAATTCTCTCTCCACTTGCAAGAATAGGGAAAATGCCATGAAAGACATGGTGAGGCTTTCTGCTGCCTACAAACCAGGAAGAGAGCTCTCATCCAAACCCATCACGCAGGCACCTTGATGTTGAACTTCCACTCTCCAAGAAAGTGAGAAAATTCATTTCTGCTGCTGCCCACTCTGTGCCATTTTGTTAGGGCAGTCCTGGCTGATTTTTACAGAGGATGGGAAGTAGTTAGGTAACAATGGAAACAAAGTCAGTCCAACTAAGGAATAATGACAAGTCCATCAAAGCCACACAGACCCTGATGGTAAGACCACATGGAGAGAGAAACAAAAAGAAGGGTTGGGAAAATGCTTGGTTTTGTTTACTCATAAAAGGCACAAGATGCCCTCTTATTCTGCATCTGCTTAAGTAAATTTGTTAAGTATCCAGATCCTCAAGGCAGAGGAAGAAAAACTGATAAAAAAACGACAACTGGAGCCCAGGGACTAACAAACTGAATGGGGGAAAACAATTAATTTTAGATCAAATATAAACTCAGCAGAGGGAAATAATCACTAAAATAATATTACAAAACAATTAGAAAGTTGACAAGGAAATTGCTACTGGCTCCCATTAGAACAAGAACACATTTTCTCACAATGTTTTTTTCTTGATATGATGATATATTGATTTTCTTGGGTTGATCCATTAGCCATGAAAAGATGTGTCTGAGTCTCTGGAGAGATTATTCAATACGGACATCAGCCATTTCACAGAACCAAAGACTACTTCAAAACCAAGAGAAAGTAAGTCTCTGGGGTCTTAATCATTCTCCAGTTCCTGTCAAGCATTCAGTCATCATAACTCCATCTATCTTAAATACGTCACACATTTTGTGTACCAAATAAGAAATCTTACTGGGACGAAACAAAACAATAAAAACAGGCAACGAGCTGTTTCTTAGAAAGATAGTGATTTCATGTCTGTTTAGTTCCTGCATTAGAGATTAAAAAAAAAAAAAATGAGGGCCTACAATGATGAAATATATATGTATATAAATAAATAAAATATGAAAGAAATGAAATGAAACTGAAAGTACTTTATCTAAAAATCTCCTTATTCAAGACATGGAAAAAGCTTTCAATGTGTCCTTTCCCAACATACAAAGGTTATATTTGATAGCTTTTTTAAAATCAACTTTTAGTAGGTATAGCTACAAACAGAAAAGTACACAATTGCTAGGCACAATGAATAAGCACAAAGGAACCCAACCCAAAAAACATGTAGACTGAGAAACAGATCATCAGCGGCTCCCCCCCCACCCAACTCCCCCATGCAGTTTTGAGCTAGATATATATTTTCATAAAGATAATATTATTCGGTTGGTTTGTTCCAAGATGAATCTCCAGAAGCCAAAAATGGTTTATGGCTGCAGTGCCTAGGGCCAGAAGGACATCCCACTTACCTACCCTTTAGATTCCTTCATCCTGAGCACAGTGCTTGAGGGAAGGCATATTAGCATAATCATCCAGTATTATTGGAAAATAATTTTGTTAGCTATCCAGAGTCTCAAAAATATTTATACCTATGCCTTATAATTCCAGAAGCATTATTTGAGGCATAGTCACAGATAGGACTATGCGTGGGTCAGCCCTGCTACCTCCCAATGTGTGGGGATAAAAAAGCCTATCTACTGGTCTCAGTTTGCCTCAGTTTTCCCATCTGCTAAGGGTAATATGAGTAGGACTGTTAGATTAAATGAGTTTAGATTGCATAAAGAACTTGGAAGGGAGCATGTTGCATGGTTAGCAATTCAACAAATATCAAGTATTATTAGTCATTGTTACAAAAACATTCATCACTGTCTGATTCATAATAGGAACAAGCTTTGAAACAAGTTAAATGACCAGAAATAGGGGATGAACATGGATGCTGGTATACACCTGAAAGAATCTAAAACCCTCCTGGAGGTACAAATGGTAGTTAGCAATGCAGGCAGTGCACATGTGACCAGTTTTTTTTTTTTTTTTTTTGAGACCAGGTCTCGCTATTTTTGCCCGTCAAACAGCAGGCTCCCATTGCCCGTGGTACCACAGACTCAAGCAATGCCCAACCTCAGCTTCCCAGGTAGCTGGGATTACAGGCATGTGCCACCATGCCCAAAACTATTTTTATTTTTTGGGACTAGGTCCCGCTATGTTGTCCTGCGTGGGACTCGAACCGCGATCCCTAGCCCCAGCCACTTCATAGGCTGAAGCTTACAGGCACGAGCCACCGTGCCCGGCTCATAACCAGTTGTTTGACCTTCAACAATTTTGTTTTTAAATGACCTGAGCCTCAGTTTCCTCATTTGAAAATAGAGAATAACACCTATCTTGGCAGGTTAACTGGTTCATATACATAAAGCACTTAGATAGTCTCTGGTAAACACTTAGTACTTAATCAGTGTGCTTCTCCCTTGTAAGGTTCAGTGCAGAGGCCTGACTGCCTGGAGCCGTATGGTGAGCACACAGCCCCCAAGGACCTGGCCTGGGAGGAAGAGGTGAACAAACAGAACCCAATTCCCCTTGGAGTCAGCAGGGGAGGGCCACCCAGCCAGGCCTGGGGTTACATGTACCACCACATGAGGGAAGCAGCCCCGTGGACAGTACCAGGATGAACTGCTCTGTGAGGTCCACCCACCAAAAACTCACACCCCAGCAACAAGCATGTCTTGGCGAGAGAAAGGGGCTGGATGGTTTCCTGATCCCTGTCCACCTCCTTCTTCTCCGTGAAAGTTCACCACCACCCTTACCCGCGTTGGGTTTTTCAGAAATGAAAGAACAGCAGATTTAGTCCATGCGGGGGAGGAGATGTTCCACAGAAAGAGCTGGAAGTTGCTCCCACATGACCCCACCCTGGCTTTTCAACCTCTAAGGCCTGGTGACACAGGTCAGGCACAGCTTCCGTTCTAAAGCAGCAGGAGTAGAACCAGCTTTGAGGATACTGAGGCATGTGTCTGACCCAGGACCCCAACTACGGGCAGGACAAGGGTCAGTCGTCAGCCAGCCCTATTCCAGCCCAGGTTGTCTGGTCTGTGGGCAGGAGGCCAGCATTCCTTGTGGACCCTGACAGTGCTAGCCACTGCCTCTCCCAGCCCAGCAGCAGCTCGGACATGGTGTCTTTGGCCCAGTATCCCGGATGAGTAAGGGAGCAGAGCTAGCTGCCTGACTCCGCCTGCCACACTTTGCTGCCTCAGTTCCAAAAAGGCTTCTGGGACTTGTGGGGTCACTGTTACCTTCTAGGGGTTTTTCCATCTTCTTTCTGAAAGGACTGGCACTAATTAATATTCATGTTGTGCCTCTAGTGGCTCAGAGTACAGGGAGCACAGAAGACACAAAAGCTCTCCTCTCCACAGTATATTTAAAGGGGTCATATTTATAAGAAAACAATGCTGGTGTTTTGGTTAAATGTGCTCTTAAGATAAACTGATCCAGAGTCACAGAGGAGGCCAGGTGAAGAATCCTGCAGGCCCCAGTGACTGTTACTTGGTCATTGTGGAAGAAGCTGTGAGTCAGAGCTGTGCCAGCAGCGTCCAATGTGCAGGGCATTCCTGGAGAAGTCCAGCGACCATGAAGCCAGGGGTGGCAGTGGCCTTGCAGGCTGACCTCGCACTGGACTTCAAATGCAGGCAGGGGCCATTCACAGTGTTTTTGCTTCAAGCCCCTATATTTAAAATAAAATCACCCAACCTTGCCACTAGGAATGCCATGGGGAGCTGTGCGGATCGGGAACTGGCCCGGAAAGCACATGCACACTCCTTATAGTCTGTAGGTCTGTGGTCAGGTGACAGCTTCATGGTTCAGCTTAACTCAGTTTCATGATTCTGGAATAGCAAAGAAGTTGGAGGGAGGGGTGAAGCGAACACAGCGACAGCTGCATCCTCGGAGGGTCTCTGTGGAGTCTCAGGATACATTCAGTTCCTGGGCACACATCGAAGTACACATGCTGGAAACTGCTGCTCTGATCGCCCTGACTCCAAGGCTTTGTCGCTGCGACAGATTAAAATGTCTTCCTTCCACGGGCACCTCGAGGTAGCGATCACCTCCCATGTGGATTCTAGAGCCTGGTGTCAGGAAGCACAGCTGGGCTCTGTGTGGCCGGGGCTTGCCCCTTTGGCTCCCTGCGGTTTCCAGAATTGCAAAACCAAGCGGGTACGCCCCTGGTTTCCACCTCTAGGTTTGCCATGATTTCACATGGGCTCAGAGTGGCTGAGCATGCCTGATCCTAAGGGACCCACACACCAGGAAAAGCTCTTTCCTCGAAGACTGAGCACGCCTGCACGTGAGATGTGGGATCTGTCCCCAGCAGGTGCACTTGAGGAGAAGATGCCTATCTAAGCAGTTCCCCAGGGCAGGCAGCCCCAATATCCCTTCCTGGTTTACCTTCCATTTTGATGGGTTCCCTAACATCCTGGTTGGCAAAACAGTATGCTAACTGAGATGGAGTGAGTGTGCCTCATCTGATGATGTAACCAAGTTGGGCATCTACATGTATGGAGGAAGGTTGTGGGAGACCAGGAAAATCTGGCTCTGAGCCAGAGTCCTGCGCTGGTTAGTGGAGGAGTGGGGGATAGAAAGAGCAGGTACTCTCCCTGCTCTTTCTGCCATGCCGCTTCTTCTCACTCTCCCCTGCATATCACAGGGAGGCCTAGAAACACGAAGCAGACTTGGTGGGTATGATGAGGTAGTGCTGCTGGTAAAGCCACAATAAAAGAATTCACAGGATCAGTCCTTCAACTGCATGGATATTAACAGCATGGATGCACACAGGCCTTTTACCCCAATAAATACTTAGTCCCCAGAGTCTTTGACAGAGTCCATCAAAATCTGATGGCAACAGGGGTAGGCCCTGAAACAATCCCTGGAGGATCCCAAAGGATGATTAGTTAAGTTTAGGGGAATCAAAAGTGGTACTCATTTGACTGCTGGGGTGGGGTGGGGGGGGGTCAGTGCCCCTAGCTTCGTGTTGTTCAAGGGTCAGTTATATTGACTGTTGCTGTCACTGAGCCAGAAACTTGTACTCATTACACTGAGTCCTCACAATGGCTCACGGAGACGGATACCGTCAGCCCCATCATGTAGCTGAGAGAGCAGACTTAGCATGAGTAGGTACTTTGTCAGTGTTACCGTACAAGGTAAACCGTAAAGGTGAGCCAGGTCTGTTGGAATCGAAGTTCTTAATTATAACACATGTGCTATTCAGTTTTTGTTGCTGTGTGTGGTCCCTTTTGGGACACTACAGGAGACTGCACAAGCCTGATTCTGTGGCAGGGACAGATCCCAAGGACCACCTGTCTGCTGATTCCCCAGCTGTTCCTCAGCTTCCTGCAGGAGGTGACTTTTTGGTGGCAGTAACTAGATGGGTCCTTGCAAGCCTAGTCCATAGGAAAGCCTCATGTCATAACACAAGTATACCTGCCTAGTGAGTCACATCTAAGTCACTTGCTGCTGTGTGACCTGTGACAAGTTACTTAACCTATCTGTTCTCCAGTTCCCTTTCCTGTGATATGAAAACAGACACTACACTTAACTTCAAAGCCTGTGAGGACTGAGCTAACACCTGTAAAGGCCTGGCATGCCAAAAGTGCTCAACAAATGACAGTTATTATGACCACCAGTATTTGCCATCGTCATGATATTTAATCTATACATACTGTTTCTCTGGTTTTATAGTCATATGGAAATAATCCTCAGTATTTAAAATCACGTAAATACTGCAAACCTATTTTAGCAAGAGTTTATATAAACGCTCAGCTGAAAATGATGCTGTGTCTGAAATTCCAGAAGCCCAGAATGCACACACTCTGGAGAGAAAAGAAGCTGTGGCTGCGGGGTCTCGGGGCCTCTTTGTTTGTGGGGCAGGGGTGTGGGGCCTAGGGCAGTCCCCAGGGGCAGAGGGTGGGCTGCAGCATACCTGTCCTTGGCCTCCTCCTAGGGCAGCGCTGCAGGAGTCAAAAGCTTTGTTCCTCAACAAGATCCTCTCCAGGGACCTCATTCCCAGAGGGCCCCAGGGCTCACCTGTCAGGAAGCCTGCACTCTAGAAACCACCTGGGTCTCCACACATGGCCCTGAAACAAACACCTGCGTGGCTTTGGAACACATTCCCTTCAAAAACAGCCTTGGCATCTGCTTCAGCTCCCCCAGGAGTTGCCCGAAGGTGTTGTCTTTAAAGATTCTTTAAAGACATCTGACCACAGCAGACCAGACATGAGTCCGATGATTTCTCAACCAGGGGGCTCACCGGGGAGGAAAGGACAAGACCGTCTCATCAAAGCCGCTGCCGTGGTTTCTGGAACAGAGGCAGGGATTCCCTGAGCCCAGGCTCTAGGTCCCCCCCACTTGCAGTGCTGATTGCCGGTATGCCCTTTCCCCTGCCTGGTGTGCCCTCTGTGCCAAAAGGAGTCTCCAAGTTAATGAAATCAGGCCCCAAAGACCCACCAGTACAGTCTCAGAGTGAAAAATTGCTTGGCTTTTGACCCCTTTTCCCTCCATTCACATGCCCCAGAAGCAGGAAGAACCCCAGGTGGGCCGGCTCAGCCTGGTTCAGGTTTCACCCTCACCTCTCTGGGGTCCCCTGACTCCAATGTCTGTCTCTCTCTCTTGGGTAGTAAGGACAAATGTTCTCATCATGGGTTCTCATCTGTCATTCCTGGGCCCCACTGCAGACAGCCAGAGCACCTTTGAGCATTTTTTATGGGGCCATAAAGCTTTATCGCCTGCCAGCTCTGACCCCTCCCTCATTTAGAGGATTTATGACTAATACGGTCGTCCTTTGAAAATGCCAGCAGGTATCAGACCCTTTTGGCCCTGGTCAGCTGAGTCACCCGGCTACCAGCTGGATTCCCCAAAGCCCAACGTGGTTGAAGTAACTAGGAACAGCTCAGTTAGAAAGAGAAACCGCCGTGAGGCTCGCACGCACATCACTGAGGTGGCCGTACGCTTGGCCTCGTTCCCTTGCTTTGGTGTCCACCCGGTTTGGGGCCTGGGTGTCTCGCAGATTTTTTGCTTCCTGGCTCCTTTCCTACTTGGCTTCACAGGGTTACACACAGCGAGCTCGATCAGGAAGTCCCAGGAGGGAGCGCCCAAACACTCACTCACATCCAGGGAAGGTTGGTAACTCAGTCACAACCAGTGTCTCCCCAACAGAGTCCAGACAAAAAGCATCACGACACTCTCAGAAGCGCCCTTACCTCGCCTCCATAACCGCCACCCCTGTGCATCAGCTTCGGGGCCTGGCCTTCTCCAATGCAGGGATTCAGCTCGCTGCCATCTGCAGACAATCGGGTCCATTATAGTCACCAGACTGCCGAGGTAAAGAGTGGCCCTTGCAAAAATACCCACAGCCTGTCAGTGCAAGCCAAGGGGCGGGGCCGCCGTGTGGGGACAAAGGGAGCCAGTGACCAGCCTCCATGGGCCCAGGAGAGCTGCAGATATTGTGTTTCCTTCCCAAGCAGGGGAGGGGGGTGAAGAGGAGGGCAGGGGGAGTTACTGGGGGAAGTCCAGGGGCCTCATCTTCTCTGGCTAGCATGCAGCACAGAGGGGCCAATTGAGAAGTTTAATCACTACCTGCAGAAGACCGATTACCAGTTTGTGTGACTCACATGTGAAAGGACACACTGCTGACCCTTCGACAACGTGAGCTGGAACTGCGTGGGTCCCCTTACACATGGATTTATTTCATAAGTATCACCACTGTATCGATAAATAATACAAATTTCTTTTTTCACATCTGTTCATTTTTTGTGGTCGAGAGCTAGCACTACACCTAACACTTACAATGCCTTGTGTCATGCAAGAATACGTCCAGAAGGACCGACTGGCAGGTGACTCACTATAAAGAGCAAATGTAAACTTAAAGTATCAATAAATACAATAACTGTGATCTATTGTAAATGCATGATCTATTTTAATTGTTTTATTAATTGGCTAAATATTGATAAAATAAAAAATTAATTAATAATTAAAAATTATTATATCCTATGTTCATAGCAGCAATGTGTGGGAGCCAAAATGCTAAAACAACCAAATTCCCACCAGATAAATGGACAAACTGTAAACTGTGGTTTGTGGTCCAATGGAATAGTATTTAACCATAGAAAGGAGTAATGATAAATGATACAAAATGGATAAACCTCAAAAACATGTTAAAGAAAAGACACAAAAGGTAACTTATTACATGATTCCATTTTAAAGAAATATCCAGAATGGAAAAATTCACAGAACATAGTTGGTCGTTGGCAGGGACTAGAGGAAGGTGACAAGGAGAGAAACTCCTTGATGGATACAGAGCTTTATTTGGGAAATAAAGAGAAGCAGTGATTGCATCATATCACAAATGTACTTTATGCTACTGAATTGCTCACTTAAAATGGTCAATCTTTAACTTTGGTATTTTCTGGGTTCAACAAGAACCTTCCCTGAAAGATGATCCCACAAGTTAACTGAAAATTTTTGTACAAGTAGATTTACTTAATTAATATTCATTTGTTCATTCATCCATTCATTCAGTAGTTATATATATATATTGTGTGTGTATATATATATATATATATGCTATTATGTTCTAGGCACTGTGAGTTGCTGGATACCAGGAGACTCACTAGCACTCTCTATTAAGGTGAGAAAGAATAGGGATCATCAACAGGGTAAGGAAAGTGCCCAAAGGGTGAGTGAATTAATGTGTGCGGCTGCCACATGCAAGGCCATCTCCTGCTTGATCTCATTTACTATTCAAAATCACTGGGGAAATGGGGGCAAGAATTATTACTCCCATTTTATAGACACAGAAAGAGAATCAGAGTGTAATTAACTTCCCAGCTAACCTGGCAATAAAGCCAGAGTCTTCGTAGGCCTATTGTGCTCCCTGAGCAGAGAGAGACCTATGAAGAACTGAATCACTCAGGGCGTGGGGAGGAGGAGGCAGTGCTTCCCAGTGAAAAGGAAAAATAAATAATCTACCAAAATATATTAATAAGCACACTGGATGTCAACAAGAGCAGTGGAGTTCTCTTCTAGTGGAAAAAAACTCATAAAAACAGGGGAAGAAGGACAAAGTTCAAACTTTGACTCAGAAAATTTCAGTTTGAAAAAACAACCATACAATTTTAGAAACTGAAGGATCTGCAAACAATATGACCAGAACTGCCACTTTTCAGATGGGAAATCTGCAAAATTCAATGACTCATCCAGAGTTACACAGCAAGTAGTAGTAGAAGCAAGATTAGGATTCAAGTCTCTTAGTTCTGAGTCCAGGGTTCTTTCTAGCATGCAATACTCACACAAGATTCAGAATCCCAGGTTAATCTTTCACTAGGTAGCAGTCAAGCTCTTTACCTTTCCAGAGTAGACATAACTTCCACTCTCTATTACCTTTTGAGTGTAATGACCTACAGAATTTGTTTGACATTCTCAATGGGTTTACTATTTCTTTCATAATATATTTTGTTAAGAACCAATAAGGGAACAAGAGACTCAGATTATAACCTGGGAAGACTTCTACTTGAACTCTGTCCATTTTAACACAGGTAAACCTCTTAGACTATTGAAGCAGGAAATGGATTGAGAACAAGAAGAGGAGTTGGCTCTGAAAACAGAGAAAGAAGATCCTGCTAGGAATTTCATCAAGAAAAGGTAACTACATAGAACTGAACTCTGACAAAGCTATTCCATACATCCCTGAGGCCTTTTTCTTTCCTGACCATCACACTCCTTGGCATTGGACAACTTCTGTAATTAATAATACACAAAATTACAGAGGCAGATGCATCCTCTTTAAAAGATGAGAGGCTGATGTCACTACTTTCTAAATTTCAAGTCATTACATTATGCAATTCAGAAAATTACTATGTGTCTTTTGAGGATGGTCATCATCTAATTAACTTCTTACCCTTGATTCAAAACTGCCACCTCTTAGTCACCCACCTCTTGGCAATCTGGAGCTCCAATTACCCATAAGCAGAGCCTAACCCATCCCTTCTAAAAGAGTTGAAGTCCAATTAACTAACTAAGTTCAACATCCCACAATACCTTCATTATCAACACACAAAAGGAAAATGTTGAACTGTCTATTGGTATTTTTTAAAAGTGATATACACATAATTGTCATGTGGTCGTGTAATGATATAGTTAATGGAATTGAGTAGTTACAACAGAGATTTCATGGGAAAAAATGAATAACCAGATTCATTAAGTCATCTCAGATGATTCTAGAAACTACTATTTCTAAGCTTGAATTATATATTTTTTGGTTCTTCCTTTTTTACAAAAGGGATGCTTAGGCAGCCTAGCTTAATCAAGAGCTAAAACTGAAGATTTAGCCATCAGTGACATTGGAGAACTTTGTAGACAGAAGGAATGAAAACTACACTATTTCTTGACTTTGACAAGTCTTCTGCTTAGCTGTTCCATGATGTATTTTAAATTATGGGTAAAAAATATCACTCCCTTAAGTCAGCCACAACCTGAAAAAGAGGCAAAAAATTCTAAACACATTTCATTAAACACTCACCATCCTCAAATACATTTATTCTTTGAAGATGGGAATAATTTCAAACGATATAAATGTTCCTTATGTATTATTCTGTATGATTTCTTTGCACTTCACTGAGCGAGATGGGAGAGCTGAAGTCAGTTTTTCTTTTCTGTTTTTTTTTTTTTTTAGACTAGGTCTTGCTATTTTTGCCCGTGGAACCGCAGGCTCTCGTTGCCTGGGGTACCACAGACTCAAGCAATCCCCAGCCTCAGCTTTCCAGGTAGCTGGGATTACAGGCGCATACCACCACGCTCAGCTATTTTTTTTGGAACTAAGTCTCACTATGGGTCCCAGGCAGGACTCGAACCGCAATCCCTGGCCCCGGCCGCTTCATAGGCTGAAGCTTACAAGCACGAGCCACCGTGCCCAGCTAAAAGTCAGTTTTTCCATGAAGTTGAGTCATGAATTCTGTTAACCACAAACACATTTTTGAGTGAACTTTTCTTTTGCTAGCCATCCTCATAGATTTTTTATTAGCCTCCTATTATCACCCACGTTTGCAAAAGGATGCCTCAAGTCAGACTGCTGCTATGGAAAAGAGCAGTAGATTAACAGTTGGACCCAGCAATGTCTGCGAGCCCATTTGCCCATCCCCAGTCCACTGAGTCAAACCATGACAAACTTCAGCACCAAAAGGTTTTCAATTAGTTGGTGAAGGAGGGGATTTGCTAAAAATCTAATTGAGAATTCATCCTACAATTTATGACAAAGGGTGATTCTAGATGTAAGAATAATACATTTTCACCAATAACCCAAATGATGGAAGAAAATACATTAACTTTGAAGAAGCTACAAATTGAACCATCCCTTTAGAAGTGGGGATAAACAGTGATGATAACCCACATGTAACAGCTGCACTGTTCTAAGAGCACTGATGTTGGCCGCCAGACACAAGGTACGAGATATGAACCAACAGGAAAGATTGCTCAGACACAGCAGGGGGTCAAATGGAAGTATGAGCCAAGAGACAACTTTATTAACAAAAGAAAGGGGTATTTATAGGGACATAGGGTGAGGGCCTGTTTAATTCCAAAGAAGACAAACAAACCTGAGAGACAACATTCTAAAACAAAGAGTAATTGAGGGAGGGGTAGTGTAGGTGGGTGGTCACTAACTTTGATAAGGAAAAGCCAGTGGTGTCAGTGCTGTCTCAGAAGGTCATTTTAGTCAGTTCCACCATTAACGAGAGAGGTTTTCCTTTATTTCGTCTGAAATGACTCTTCTGGTATGCAAATGGCGCACAGCACACTGACACATATTAACTCCTGTTCTTCCAACCAACGGAGGCAGTAGGTCCTTGTTCATTTTACAGATGAGGAAACCAAAGCTTTGAAAAGTCATTGTCTTATGCATTTAGACAGAAGTGGTTAAATACCAAGAGAATAAAATTCTACCTGGATTACTTCAGAACAAATAGAACAAATGCTGTATATAGAACAATGCTGTATATTTACAGCATGGAAGAAAGGACAAGGATACTAAGGAATAAAAGCGCCCAGGGGCCCTGCATGAGTTGGCTGGAGCTGCCATAACATATGACTATAAGTTTAAACCAGCAGAACTGTGTTCTCTCACAGCTCGCAAGGCCAGAAATCTGAACATCAGGTATTGGCAGGATTGGTTCCCTTTGGGATTTTCTTCCCCCAGAAAATCTGTCCCATGCCTCTTCTTCTAGCTTCTGGAGGCTGCAAGCAGTTCTTGGCATCCTTGGCTTATAGCTGCATCACACCAGTCTTTGCCTCCTCCTTCAACAGCTTCCCCTGGTGTGTGTTCTTTCATGACAAGTCTTGTCATCACCCTAGCCCAGGACTATCTCATTTTGAGATATGTACTTTAATTGCATTTGTAAAAACTCTTTTTTCCAGATCAATCTTTATTTGCTCAAACTGCTGACCCAGTGTTGGCCGTTTGCTCCTGAATCCCAAGCCGAGTGAAGAGTTCACATGGGCACCAGCTGGAGGTTAATTTAAGTCCTTCAGGCTTCTTGTCAGCACCTCCCAAATACCCAGGCTTCTCTCCATGTGGGCCTGGTTCCCAACATCCCTGTTTTCATTTGCATGCCCCCCTTATTTCTTTTGCCACCTCCGAGTCTTCTACTTCAATACCCCTACATTTGGCTATGACCCACTGCCTCTCCAACATCCAGGCTCCATTCACCTTGCCCAGAAAGATGTCTATGCTTGGCCTCAGCCCACATCTGCTCACTCTTGTGTTTCTGCCAAATACCTTTCAGTCATTTAATGAAGGCATCAGTGTGGTCATGTTTGAAAGCACAGACCTTGCGATAGGCTGCCATGTACAGCTGATCTGTCACAGTGCTCTCTCTCATCCACAAAGTGGGGACAGCACTCCTCCCTCATGTGACAGCAATGGTGGTGGATTAGATGTATGTTTAAACAGCTTAGAACATTCAGCACACAGTAAGCATGTATACATCCTCCACAGAATAAATGCTAAGAAAGAAATGCTCCAGTGCTCTTCCTCACCACAAAAAATTCTACTTTGTTCATAGATAATGTTCATTTAAAGATTCTTTCTTGAGGCTCTCTCTGTGCCAGGAACTCTTCTAAGAATTGGAGAATAAAGCAGTGAACATAACACACACGGGGCCTCCTACTACGGGAGGGAAGCAACACACACACTGATAACCAAAAATACAGGCCATGTGTGTGCAGTGATTTGGGGAAAGAATAAGAGCCTAAAAGTAGGAGGTGGGGAATTCTGAGGGTGGGTAGTGTGGGCTGTGGTGACACAGAGAAGGTCCACACAGCTCAGGGCATCTGCCATGGGGTTGTCCAGGGTAAGACATCCTTGACCTTGGAAATCATAGTCATAAAGGCCCACAGGCTGCTGACACCTGGTGCCCCGTAGCTGCTGTCCACTGGTGGACTACGGTGTGATGGCGGGCACGACATATGAATTTACATAAATCTTATCTGTTCCTAAGAACTTCCTAACAAGGATGTATACCCACCCACCCAGTGTTTAGAGACTGCTACTTTGTGAATTCAGAGCATCAACACTTTTTATTAAAAATTTTTTTTCCTTGAAGTAACATTGCATTCTGACATTATATGTTCCATGTGAGCATCACTGAGATGTGAGCTGTGTATAGATGACACTAAGTTCATAGCTGAAAGGTCAATTCTATCCTTGTACCATTGTCCCCTTGTCCGAATTTGCCCTTCTTCTTCCCCTTCCCTTCTGGAAACCACTCAATGGTCTCATGACTCAAGTTTGCTTCAGTTTTATTTAGTTGGCCTGTTTGTTTTCTCTATAGACCACTGTTAAAAATAGGAAGAGTAAACCCAAGACACTATTCATCATGTAAGATATCCCTCAGATTTAACTGCAGTTTTAATCTTGTTGAAAAGTGTAATCCTCAACCAATCAATCTGGGATTTCGTAATCAGCACCCCCAGGTCACCTGCATGATAAGATTGGCCCTGCTTTCCTTGAGGGAAGGTGACTTTACCTGAAGTAATCTGTTAATAACCTCATCCTCTCCTCTTTCTGTCTGTAAATACCCTCCATTCTGTGTAACGCCTAGTAGTCAACAGGATGCTGTCTGATCCATGGCTCATTTAATAAAATCAATCAGATCTCTATATTTGGGAATTTTGTTTTTTAACACAATGGAAATTCTATGGTATTTATCTTTGGCTGCAGTCTGCCAGGTCTACCCATGTTACTGGTTTTTTTGTTTGTTTTTTTGAGACTAGGTCTCTCGCTATGTTGCCCAGGGTAGTCCTGATCCCACAGACACAAGCGATCCTCAACCTCAGCATCCCAGGTAGCTGGGATTACAGGTGCCCACCACTGAGCCTGGCTGCTTTTTCAAGACCAGGTCTCACTATCTTGCCTGAGGAAGTCTTGAACCCACAAACTCAAGCAATCCCTGACTTCTTATCTCCCAGCGCTTGGATTATAGCACATACCATCATGCCTGGTTTACCCAAGTTATTGTAAAGGGTGGGACATCATCTTTTTTTTTTAATAGCTGAGTTGCATTCCATTATGTATATATGCACCATATCTTCTTTAACCATTCATTTCCCATTGGGCACTTAGGTTATTTCCAGTTGCTGGCTTTTGTAAATTATGCTGCAATGAACATGATGGTGCATCTAACTCTTTGAATTAGTGTCTTATTTTTCAAGTAAATATCAAGAAGTGGGATAACTAGATCATATGGAATTTTTATTTTTGGAGAATCCCATACCACTTTCCATAAAGGCTATACCAATTCTCAGGCCCACCAAGAGTCAGTAGTTTTCACAGAATGAACACAAGGCTGGTTATAGCAGAATCCAAATGAAGTAATGCATCCTTGAGATGCTGTGCTGAGACAACTGCTTCTAGGATGCTGGGGGAGGAGTGGGCACTAGGACTTACCTTCAGGCTCTACTGCAAGCCTGACCAATACATCTGGGTTTAGCATCTAAAAGGGGATTTGGAGATAGTTGAGGGGCTTAACAGAGAGTAATCATGGTAAGAGGATAGAAAAGTAAGTCCAGATGGAACACTTTGGAGGCTGAGCATAGAATGACTTAGTTTGAAGAGATGTTTACATGTTCCTGCCCATTTCTCCGAGAAGCAAACCTGAACAGGCTGAATTTACAGCATGAAAGTCTTAAGGATGGTTGTGAAAATTAATTAAGAGCTTCCTTTTAGGAAGGCTAGTTGAATACTGTGGGTTGTTGGGCCCTCTGTGTCTGAATTTATTTAAATGGAGAATATGAAAAAACATGAGGTTGATTTGTTTTTAAATTCCCTGTCATTATGAAGTGAAGAAGTTATTTTAAGCAAACAACAACAACAACAAAAAAAATAACTTGAGCTGACATCTCTCTACCATTTTAGCTAAAATACAAAATTAGCCTAAAATACATGTAATTCAAGCACAGCTCACTGAATTTCCACTGAATCCCTGGCTACTAAACCACTACTACAACTAAGCAATTCTGATTTACAATTTTTTTTTTTTTGAGACTAGGTCTTGCTATTTTTGCCCGTGGAACCGCAGGCTCTCGTTGCCTGGGGTACCACAGACTCAAGCAATCCCCAGCCTCAGCTTCCCAGGTAGCCAGGATTACAGGTGCGCACCACCACGCCCAGCTATTTTTTTTGGAACTAGGTCTCGCTACGGGCCCCAGGAGGGACTCAAACCGCGATCCCTAGCCCCGGTCACTTCATAGGCTGAAGCTTACAAGCACGAGCCACCATGCCCGGCCTCTGATTTACAATTTTTAAACTTAAAGATGTCCATGCTTTTCATTAAAGTGTTGGAGATACTCACTTGGAGGTAGCTGTCCAGTGGCGGCTTTTCCCTTTTCTTGGATTGCCTGGGACACAGAAATGACCCCTAAGGAGACTGGAGTTTGAATAGAATATTAGGCAGACCCCAAGACTGAAGTTTTAAATATATTTTTATTACAAAAAACATCTTTACTATTGTGCAGCACTGAAAGCTTTAAAAATTCAAGTACAACAATGTCATTCAATGTGATTCTATTAGTATCGACTGCTTTTTCTTCTCCCCCCAGCCTGCAGCTGTCATCTGCTTCCACATTCAGCTATAGAAGTGCTGTAGAGCACTGGCAGCGTGCAAGGTTCACTAGCTAGTAGGATTTGGGGGACCCCCATCACTGGAAGTCTGGTTACTCTACTTAAAAGTGACTTGGTCCCATTTTCTGCAGGATGCAGAGGGACAAATTCTAGAGCCACTGTTTCAGAATGATGCTAAAAGCAGGTCAGAATGGGTTCTGACAGCCCTGATGCAGCATTTTCCAAGGCTGGTTCCATGGAAGAGAAGCAAATAGGTGACCCTGGGCAAAGACAAGGCTGGCACAGGAAGCCTGGGAGACGGCAAGGTAGACAGATGTCACTGCTGCAGGACTTCTCAGAGCCTTGAGTGATATAAGAAGAAAGCCTTTCTTCTTTCTTCTGGCAGGAATATGGGAAATGGCTGATATTTAAGTCATCTCACCTGGGTCAATGCCTCACAGCATTTCTATGAACAATACCCCCATATGTGATGGGGGACCCCCAAGGACTACTAGTTAGTGAACCTTGCACGCTGCCAGTGCTCTATGGCAGAAATCAATGACAAGTTGTGGGGGACCTGGCATCTCTTCCAATACGCCCTCTGAATTGCTGTGCCAGGGAAACAGAGAAGCAGTGCATGAAGGGTAACACAGCTTGTGACATCTGTACAATGATGAAAAGGCCTGATCTAGAAATACTCTTGCTCTTAAGCGATGTAAGACTACCACATCCCAAAAAAGAGGCGGTACATGATTTGCAAATTAGTTTGAATGGGAATTTTTTATTGCTTCTTGCCTTAAACTAACATCTCAAGGAGCTAGAAACACAACTTATCCACACTGCAAAGCTTCCCGCAAAATAAGCTTCTTTACTCTCCATCAACCACTCTGTACATACTGCTCCTGACCACACAGGAGGCGGTCAGGATACGGGGGGAGTCTTTATTGGTACTAAGATGTCCCCTTCTGCTTGTTCAGTTGCTTGAATCAGTTGATCTCTTCACCCAGTGCTGTTGAAGGGATCAGGCCTCAACAAGTAGGGTGCTTGCTGGTCATGGCAGGTGGGTCTTCTTCAGGTTCCCAACACCTGGCTGAGGGCAGCTGGGTACAGCACTGGAGCACTCTGAGACACAGGGAATGATGAACCAACTGCCAGCAACACCTGGTAGAGTAAACCTTATATCCCAACTGGGCGCTAGGGCCCAAGTTCATGGTGGTTGCCTGGGCAGAGGCTGTCGTCTTTAAGGAGATCACACAGTAGAGACTGCTGGTGTTGTTCCCACCACCCACCTCTTCCCTCCATGGACATAGTGCCTGGAGGGCCCAGAACGACCAAGACCAAAGCCCTCACTTCCCAGGTCCTTTGCAGCTGGCTGCCATAGTGGTGAGACTGTGTGATTGATGAGATAGGTATGGAAGCACAAGTGACAGCTTGCAGGGAGCTTTGGGCCCTGTGTTATTGACATAGTTTGTGTGTTAGGTTATGGGGCCCTTTGGGTTTCACTCCCCCTTTCCTTCGAAACTTTCTTCTTTCTTCTGGCAGGAATATGGGAAATGGCTGTAAATTTAAGTCATCTCACCTGGGTCAATGATGGTGACCCAGACAGCCGAAGTGATGGCTCTGATCACCTCTGGAACCCTGAATTTACAGAGAAATACAGTTCTCTCTTGATTAAGCCATTGCCTGGGTTTCCAATCACAATTAAGTCTTAACTATTATAATTAAAAAAAAAAACACTAAATTTTTCTTATTGGAAAATAATGTTAAACTTAAGAGAAAAGATGTGTGTGTGTGAATGGTGCAGAGAATTCTGGGGCGCGCTTTATTCAGATTGTTAGGGTTCTGCCATGTGTGGTTTATGATTCTTAATTTTATCACATGATTTTTAACCATTTTAGAGGGAACTACACATCTTATGCACCTTTACCCTTCAGAACGTTTATGAGAACACAAACAGGAGCTCCCACATAACCACAGCTAGCAAAGTTAGGAACCTGATCACCAACGCAATACTGTCACCTAATCCACAGCCCATACTCCCAGCCCCACCAGCTCTTTCTAGGCAAATCCACATCAGATCCAACACAGATTCAATCAGATGAAAAATAGATTTGTCATGTCTCAGACGCCAATCTTTAAGGGAGCATTTCTCTAAGAAAGGAAAAGGACAAAGTAAAGAAAAATCCAAACTGAAAAAAAAATATTGTTGGCCTCTGTATGTCATTACCTTTCTACCTCCATACTCTTCAAAATTCATAAATTGTGCCATGATGTCAAGCTCAATTTGAGGCCTCTGAGTATATATACAGCAGCTGGCCCCAACCCCAGCTCCTAGACAGAGGGAGGGCCCCCTCTTATCATTTCCTCTTATCATGGCCAGCTGTGCTCCTGGGAGTTCCGCTGGTCCAGTCCTGGTGCCCTCCCTGATGTGCAGACATTCTCCTGGCGAGGGATGAAGAGCAGAGACAGCCCCGATGGGCACATCACAGCCAGTAACTGCCCGGTGCAATCAGCACAGGAAGGGCTTACGGGGGCATTTACAAGGGGCGGGGACGTGGGCTGCAGGAGCCTCGGGAGTGATGGGCATTAAATGGGTGTCAGAGGCAACGATCAATACTGCACACAGCTTCCAGGCGACTTACCAGCTTCCATTTACTGATGCTTGAGAGTTTATTTTCTTCTTGGCAAACCGAGCTGCCTGCTTGCCCATCTGCGATGGCCAGCGGTGCTCTTGATGCCATCGTGGCATTGCTTCTCTACTCTTAGCCAAGCACTTGCACTTGACAATGAATTAATCAAGTTCATTTTGAAATAATAAAATTAACTGTATGGAACAGAGGAATCTGTTACTAAAGGGACCGACCTGTCCTAGGAGCAGTCCCTGAGGGGTGAGGCTATGTGCAGGCTCATAGCCACCCTTCCAGGAGGGAGGCCTGCCTGAGTGAGGGTTCAAGGGGTAGCTCCTTGCCTCTGAGGTGGGCCTGATGATGAGACAGGACAACCTCACATTTAGATAAATTACAGTTGATGGCTGAATAACATGGGTGTGAGCTACACTAAGCCTCCTGCAGGTGGGTTTGCGTCTCTGGCTCTGGATTCCACCTGTCAACTGAATCCACGGATGCAGAATCCGGTACACCATGGCCCCCAGTAAGTTTTACCTGACCTCACCATGGAGGCAGGGTGCCTGACACCCACACTGTTCAAGGGTGAGGGTCAGTCTACCTTCCTCCTTCTGTTCCACGTGATTCTTGGAATTGGTGTCCCTTTTCCCCCCACCTCCACAGTCAAATGAATGAACTAGAGATGCAGAATGGGGTACCGGGTGCAGCTTTCCCTAGGCGACAGGACAGGAACGCTGCAAAATAAATGACAGATGAACTTCGGGTGGCAAGTTCTTCAGGTCAGAAGGAGCTTTCGGGGTGGAGAGGGACACACAAAAGCAGTAGCAACAACCCTTGCAGAATCGGCAGCTGGGATCCTCCCACCTTGTTGCTGGACTACTGATTCTGTCTCCCCAGTGGACATCATGAAAGCATGTTGTCTGAGTTTCTTTTCTTAGAGCTCTGAGCCTAAGAATGGAGATGTCGAAGCCCTGCCTTCTTTGTCCTTGCAGTCTTTCCTTGTCTACCCCCAAACCTGGCTCCTGAGACTAAGAGCTGCATGTGGAGGCCCCACACCCACACCCCAGAGTCTCTCCTTGCTCCACGTATTCAAGCAACAGGATGTTTGAAGCACTTGCTTTAAGCTGGGGCCAAGGTGCGAACAGAATCATTTTGCACTGCACTCTGGTTAAATTCACTCTCTCTTGACCTTCGGAGAAGAGTCCTCATGAGCCTGGAGTCCTCCCACTTCCCTGCATTTGCTAGATTATTTTGCTCTTAGTCTCCACGTTCCTTTGCCATCTGGCTCTTGGCCTCGTGGTCCTATCTTCCAAGAGCCTCCTTCCTGCAGTGACTGGAAATGTCACCTCCTACCTGGTTACACAGTCCCCTCTGGAGAGTCTTATTTCCCTCTTCTGAGCCTCCCACCTGCCCAGGGATGCACATCACTGTCCAGTGGAGTGGACACTGGTAGCCATAGCCACCCTCCTCCATGCTGGACACGCCAGGCAAGCCATGTGCTCCTAGGCACCAAGGAACAACGGCGATCTCAACCAGAATCCCAAAACACAGAACCATCTGGAGCCAAAACGAGTAGAACATCTGAAACACCGTACATTCAGCTCCTCCAGGAAGTGTTTCCAGAATCAGCTAAAACATCACCATATGAACTTCCAGCTAGAATGAAAAAATCATGGGCTTATACTGCACCACACAGTGATGATCATTAATAATACTGCTAAACATTTAAGTTGCTGAGAATGGATCTCTCATCACAAGAAAAGACTTTTTCTAAGTATGTGTGTGACATGTTAGCTAGACCTAGCATGGTGATCATGAACTACAAAATTAGAAAAATACTGAATCACAGATTTATACCTGATACTATACCACTTTATATGTCAACTATATTGTAATAAAAATAATGAACATGTCATGAACAACTGGCCTGGTTTCTGGAAAAAAAGGTCAACGTCATTTTAAGTAGGGGGGAGGCAACTTCAGAGGAAAAAAATGCAAGAGGAATAACAAACCAAATGAAACTTGTAATTTCCACTAACTCTACACGTTAATTATAAAAAGATGTTCTTGAGGCAATCAATTTGAATATAGATGAGAGATTAGTTGATATTTTAAAAGTCATTGTTGAGGCAGATATGATCATGGCAGGATGGTTATGTTTTTATTTGAAGTCTTTATCTGGTGTGCTACCCATGTGGAAGTATTTAGAGAAGAAATAACACCTGGAATTTGCTTTAAAATATGACAGCAAAGCCTGAAAAGTGGCAAATTATTGGTGGGAGGATAGATCAAAGTTGGAAAAAAAGTTGACAGTTGCCACTGGGTGTGGATGGGTGGAGGTTCATTATATTTATTCTGCTTTGGTGTAACTTTGAAATCTTCCAACAGAAAAATATTGTAGAAGTCACTGAATCTATAATTTCTAAGCATCAAAGAAAGCAGTGCCATCTCTCACCATTAGTTAATTCAATGTGGAGCGATTAACACTTGGCTTTGCTGAAAGTACTGTGGAAGGAACTGTGAGAGGTAGAGTCACAAAAGACAAGGGTCTGAAATGCTGCCATTTGCAACAAAGTGGATGAAGCCTACAGGGAATTCTGCTAAGAGAAATAGGCAAGAAGAAAGACAAGCACTGCTCAATTTGCTCATTTGAGGAGTATAAATGAATAAACAAAATAAAAGCAAAAAAAAAAAAATCCACTAGCTTCTGACAACATAATAATGACAACAGAGTAACAGTGGGGTGCAGGGAGGGCATGGTAGAGGGGTCCTCTCAGTGGTGGTGAAGATGACTGGATATTTGATGGAGGGCAGGGTGAAAAGCACAGAGTGGCTAAGAAAATGGGCTCCTGATACCTACACATCATTGTGAACTAATGTTACCCTAATAAAAAAGAACAGTGCCCTCCAAACATCAAAATGAAAAATCCCCCAAAATAAAAACAATAAATATATATAATAAATATAAATATCTATAGCTTATGTGGTTTTTTTTTGTTTGTTTTTTTTGAGACTAGGTCTTGCTATTTTGCCTGGGAACCGCAGACTCACGTTGCCTGAGGTACCATGGACTCAAGCGATCCCAACCTCAGCTTCCCAGGTAGCTGGGATTACAGGTGCGCACCACCACACCCAGCTATTTTTTGAGACTAAGTTTCTGTATGTTGCCCTGGGCGGGACTCAAACCTGTGGACTCAAGCAATTCCTACTCTCGGCCTCGCTCCATAGGCTGTGGTTAAAGGCACGCGCCACTGTGCCTGGCCCACTTTATCTTATGTTTGGAAAATCCTACCTCTACAAAGTTCCTGGGCTTGTTACCAATATTAAGATAACACTAGACTACTACAGCCCCTGCCTGAGCTATGGTTGAGGGGTCAATAATAATAACCCAGATAATCATCTGGCTTGGAGTGTAAGTAAGATAATACAAGGCCCAGTCTAGCATCTGCCTTGATTGCTGGTAAAGAGTCAATAATAACAGCTAACATCATTGCTGGTTATGAGCAGAAAAAGGTGTCCTTCCTCCATGGTTGGCACAGCTGGGAGCAAGATTGAAGGCTGGGGGAAGTGGGGATGCCTGGTTTCACACCCACTGGGCTCCCTTGTGCAGGCTACAATCTGCACTCATATATAAAGCCCTGAAGTAGGCTTCCCAGGTCCACCTTTGCCCCATCAAATTTCCCCTGGGAAATAAACGCTCCAGGCCTTGTCCACAATGTAGCACGTGATGAACATGTTCAGAACTCAAAGAAGCAGAGACTTGGTGCTGATCTGGAATTGCTTGGGGGGGGGGGTGGTTGTCATAGCAGGATTGCAGGGTTTAAAGAGGGCATCTAAGCAGCAGGTGTTTTGCAACTAATGTTCCCCTCGCCTCACCACCCCCTGCAACCCTTACTGTGTCCTGCTGTCATCAGCCTGAAACTGGGTTCCTGTAAACAAGTCATTCCAAGTGCTCTGGAAGCACCAGGCAGTCCTAGGGATAGATTCCTTGAATGCCTTCTCCCTTCTCCAAATAGGTGGTCATAGGAGAGATGACGGATCTGTTCATGCACATTCACTTGCCTGTTTCCCTCAGGATCTGTTACTTGATCACTGGGTTTGATGAAACCTTATCTTGTGTTGTCTCTTTCTCTTCTTCCTCCTCCTCCTGCTTTGTTAATTAAAAGGCTAACATTGGGAGCCCCAACAATCAGTCCATTCTCTCAGCATGTGTTTTTGCTAGCAGTGGACTGAAATGTACCAGCCACAGGGTGGCTGCAGGCACAGTGACATCACATGTGTGCACATCTGCTCTGCAAATGCAGATGAAGGGGAAATGTGTCCTGCTCTGTGCATGCCGTTGCCCGGGAGCAGACCTCACTCTCGCAAAGCACTGTGTGGTACCAAAAATGTACGAGGTTCACGTTTACTCTCTTCAGTCCCGAGAGATGCCACGCACAGGCGTTCAGCAATCAACAATGCAAAACCATCTAGTTACAAACCATCTGGAGGACTGGGGAAATAGTTCATAAAGTTGGTGTTTTTATCAACACGACAGTGAAGGATCACAGGAATCGTCATCAGTATTAACACCTTCACAAATGTTACCAGTTAGGAATCTCTTCTTGACTTTAATGCCCTATAAATACATACCAGACACATACATCCACCTTTTATACATTCATAAAACCTGGGTTACACCAGAAAAAGCTGTCTGAGAAAGTCAAGTGAAACTAAATAGAGGTTCACACATCAAGATAAGCAGGGCAGATTATACAGCTTTTCTATGAATAATTTGATGACTAAGACTGTTACCTCCCAGATAGCAAACACAGAGATAATTAAATAAAGCAAGATTTGCTATATCTACACAGAGAAGCATTATGTGTGAGTCTCAGCAGAGAAGTCATTGCATTTCCTTCAAGAATCTGCCCAAAATATTGACCCCAACTGTGTCATGAATAAGCACCCTTTACCGTTATAGATCAATTCCTTGGAGAGTGAATTGCTTCCACTACTACAGAATTTCTGTCAAATGAAAGTCTTTAAAAGAATTTTGAATAGAGGATAGATTAGAGCCAGAAAAAAAATCAGCATTTTGAGAATGTATTTTAGACTATTCAATAATGCAATTAAGTCAACTGTTTATATACTATGCTTTCTAACTTAATACTTTAAATCTACTGAATGAGTTGGATATGAGGAAATAGAAAATTAATAGAGTTGTAAAGAAATCTCTATAGTTTTAATTTCAATCATGAGCACCCAATATGTATATTATTATAGTTATTTCCCTCTTTCCCGAAGCTGCCACTCTACCTGCCTCTGGCCATATTCCTTTTTTTTCTAGTTTCAAAAGCAATAAATGCTCTTCACAGAAATTCAATTGTCATCTATTATCTTACCACACAGAAATGATTACTTAAAAACTCAGCATCAGAGCAAACGGTTTTACAGACCAAACATACTATTTAAACAGTGCTTATTAAAACAACACAGTAACTTATGACTTCTAAGAAATCAAGCTAGGAACATATTTATAAGATATCAAGCTAGGAACATAAATATAGAAATACTTAAAGTACTAAGTCCTTTTTTTTTTTAGTGTATGTGATTGCAGAGTCTGCTGTTTTATGGGGGTAATGGACTTACTTAACCAGTTCCCTATTGTGAGTAAATTAATAACATAGCAAATGGGGAAAAACTCACCCTGTGCATACACACCTTTGAAATATTTTCCTATTTTAATGGTTTTCTTTACCTAGAAATCATTGGCAGTTATTCCCTGCTTTTCTAATCAACATATATAAACTAAGAATTAGGCAAATGACAAGGAAATGACCTTGGAAAGTATATCTCTTTATATTTCATATTAGTCAAACACATATCTTATCATTTTCTATGCTTCCAATCTGGAAAACCTTCCTAGGAGATTTTCTGAGGAGATTTCTCAGAGGAGAAATTCAGGGTAGAGGGACTTAGGTCCTTTCAACAACCCTCTCTTAGGTCCAACTTCTACGGGACAGAACCCCAGGCTGGTCTCTTTCTCTGAAGCTGTATTGTTTGGGAAGGCCTGACAGAGACTCTCTCTTCTCTCTTGTGCTCTCCTCTTCCTGTTCCTGCAGAAGGTGTGGGGTTCACGGCTCCCCAGTGGGGTTCACGGCTCTCCACATTTTATACTTATCCTAGAGGCAAAAGGCCTAAGGATGGTGGTGAAGAAAAACAAATGACTCCAAAGGTAATAAGATTTTAAAATAAACATTGTTTCTTTGCCATTTTGTTGGACAGTTTTTGATCCTTCTGCAGCACAAAATTTTCATTCAGGATTTCTTTC
Organism: Uropsilus gracilis; assembly: GCA_004024945.1. Taxonomy (NCBI): domain Eukaryota; kingdom Metazoa; phylum Chordata; class Mammalia; order Eulipotyphla; family Talpidae; genus Uropsilus; species Uropsilus gracilis. The sequence goes on along the minus strand of PVHY01006416.1, from coordinate 11,076 downwards.
CATGTTTCAATTTGCCATTGCCTCATTCTCATGTCATAGTATATTTTTCAATGGACTATTTGTTTAGACATGTCCCCCCCTTTTCTTTTTTGCCAAATGTGTGAACAATGAATTACTTCAGTGGGAAACTCCATACCATCTTTCTAGAAAGATCACATGTGCAACTGTATTCCTCTGTGCCTTCACTGGTTTGTGTGTTATAAAAAAAAAAAAAAAAAAGCATCTCTAAAATAGAAGATAGAAGATGACAGCCCCGGTTAAAGAGCAGTTAGATCCACACCTGCTCTCTCTTCCCTGTCCTGCTGCCCTCAGCATGGTCTCACTGAGTTCAGACTTCTGGAGCTTGACCAAGGCAGACAGCTAGGGAATGAGAAGAGCCAAGATTTGAACCCAAACATTCTGACTGCAAAGGCCACATCCTCAATAATATTTTATAGCTGATTAATGCCACACACCCAGCTCTTTGGTTAAAAGTGAAAAAATGGAACAGCTTCCACTCAGGAGAAGCAATGTCATCTGAGGTCACCAGATGGACTCCTAAGAGGTAGACACCTTCTCGCAGGACATCCTGCGGGAGGTCAACAACCACCACCACTTCAATCAGACATTTAAGTCCCCACTCTTACACTTGTGTCAGATGACCACATGGCAAAGAAACATGGAAGCCATGGAAATACAAGGGAGAATAATGCTTCTAAAATTCCAATGCTTAATATTCAGCAGGAAAAAAAAAAGTGCAGTATCTAGGAAATGATAGGATACGTGTGAAAAAAAAGAAAACACCTGGAAGTATATGGCAGAAAGTAACAATCCAAAAATAAAAGAGAAGCCAGGGAGCAGGGCAAGAAGGTTTTTCATTGTTCTTGCCATTGTTCACTTCTGAATTTTTGAACTACATGAATACATTACTCATTTCTTAAAAATTAAGGTATTATTGACATGCAATCTTTTTTTCTTTCCAAGTATACAACAATATTTCAACACATATATATGGTGAAATGATCACCACAATAAGCCCAGTTCCCGTTCATCACCATTATTTACATTAAGAAGAGTAACTAAAATAGAAATGTAAAAGGACATTTTTGAAGCTGTAAACACACACCAGAGCAGAGGTAACAGGAATGTGGGGAGGCACAGGGCAGAGTGATGGGAAGAGGAGACCCGTATATCCAGATCTAACTTCTAAAATATGCCCCTAGTAAGGGGGAGGTGGGAAACTGGGGGTGTGAAGACACAAAAGATTAAGATCATGGTGTATGGGTAAAAAGGTGGTGAGAGAATCTTGGGGTAGATGTAAAATAAATTAAATAATAATAAAAAAATAAAATAACATATGCCACCGAATTTAAAAAATTAAGTGTATATGTCAGTTTATATAAAAGTCAAAATTAGCAATTGAAAGTGTAAAATTAAAATTAAAATGATCCTCTGAGAACTAATTTTCATTCATCAAGAAGCTGAAAATTTACCTGTACAGGTAAAATGTGTTCAAATACAAAGTGAACAAAATGCTAATGTCTTCATAACATCTTTTCCAAACACATTTTGCCTACAAATATACAGTATAAAGTGAATTTCTATGTGAATAACAGCAATACATAATCTTCAATTGCAAAGCAGAGACGTGTTTCCTTGGCTTCTTTTCTCTATCGTACATTTTAAGTTGTAGATCTAGAAAACTGATCCTAGAACATATAACATGTGTCATATATTGGTAAATTATTAGTAGCCAACTAATTGGAATTAGTAGCCACCTAATTCCATTAAATGAACTAAACAAAGCAGACCTACATGTGGTTATGTGCAGTAGGTAGCATTATAGGTTATTTTTTCCCCATACCTTCAAATAATTAGGTTCTTACAAGCTTTAGGATTCTACCTCTAAAAGAATCTTACCCTTCAGAAAGACACTCTCTCAATTCTGGTGAGAGTGAATGTCTCAGCTCCTCACCTTAAATCAGCTGACCCAGTGAATGACCCCATGAGGACAAGTGGCCAAGGTAGCTGCTGGAGGGAAGATGTCAAGTTAGTAACAAGTAACAAGATGTATTAGGAACAAGGGGGTCATTGTAGCTAGAGCCAACAGTGACAGGGACCACTTGCTCTGCCACAGTCCAGAAACTACCACTATACAGTCCTGGCTCCCTAGGGGGGGGGGGGGGTTCATGTCATGTGTCCATTTGACTGGGTCATTACTTCCTTGTAACACACACACACACACACACACACACACACACACACACACACCATAAGAAAATATACTAGCAGTTTGGTTTTTGGAGAACTATACTCATCCAAACAAATATTTCTTTAACAAGGACTCTGCCAAATAGTAAGCAAAGAGCCAAGATAAAGAGAGTTCAAACTACAGTTTCTACCCTTGAAGATTTAGGAATTTGGCAATAATGGTGACAAGAATTTCTCCTAAGAATAAAAGTTGGCAAAGTTGTCTGCCCCTAGACAGAATGTGCACATGAATTTCATTTAGGAGTTTGAGGCTTCCACAGGCTTATGTGGTTAGAAACTGATCAAGTTTTTTTCCGTCCTGCTTTATTTGTTTTTATTCCAGTGCATGGAAGGTTCCAGTGAAATACAACTTTCTAGTCCCTAGTTAGTCAGCTGGAGAGGACAAAGGGTATATATTTACTGGTGGCCCATGTGGTAATCCCCAGTTGTGTGTGGGTCTTGGACATAGTTTTCCATCTTGGAACACTTCCCAGTACTCAGCCATCTAGGAAATGTATTGCACCCACTTTATAGAGTTGGCTTGAGTGAACCAAAGGGTACAATGAACACTAACAAGCACACTGGTCTTGTCTATGAGTGTTCTCTGAGTATGTCATTCACTCACTAGGGGACTCTGATGAAGCCCCAAATGGATCCAGGATATTCTGAGGGGTGTGTTGTCACTGTACTGCATGCACATCAGGGCATCCTGGAAAGACCCATGGCTTTAAAGGCAGAGAACTGAGTCAAACTCCTATACCTGCTTAATAGCTGTGACCGTGGAGAATTTATGCAATGTCTCTGCGCTTTGATGCTCTCCCCTCCGAAATGAGAACAATACCTTGTCACCAAGTTTCTTTTAGGACTGAATGTGGTCATGCCAGCACAGTGACAAGAATGAAGCCTACCATACCATGTGTTGCATCAACAGAGGTGACATTTTCACACGGTGTGCTGATGTCCCTGTGATCTAGTCTGTGCTTATAAAAGCAGTAGGGGTTGGTTATAAACATTTGTTTCTGGATAAAGGATTACTGTCCCCATTTCAAAATTTTGTGTGGAGCGCTCAGAACAATGGACTTATTTTAGTTCCAAGTACAACACAAGCTTTGTTTCTGAGAATATTAGAGGATGGGTGGTTGTAAGGATGTCCAAATACCGGGGAATGAAGAGTTAATCCACAGTGACAAGATGTCTGTGCCTGGTTTTCCTCCTGGGAAAACCCAGATGTGAATGAAATAAGAGAAATTGGAAGGAATTTGTGAGGCAGAAAGCTAGCTATCCTTTCAAAATGAGGCCCTGAAAACAGTCATCTTCTAAAAATCTGAGTCCTAACTCACAAGACAAATGTGTTCACAGCTGAACACAGGGAAGACATTGAAAAGAGCAACTTCTGCTGGACTATCTCAGAAGCACAGATTCTGGAACCCCTGGGCGGGGGGTGGGGGGGGCTGATAACACTGCCTACTCAAGGATTGTATTTGACAAAGACAAAAACTCAAAGGGATTATGACAAGGAAGGAGGGGACGAGTAGGTACAAGAATTTCAGAGAAATCCTTTGCTCCAAAGGGTCATAAGAAGATACAAACACAGTGTATGGACTGCAACTGACTCATCATTCAAAATTGCACTAAATGGTTCTGGAAAGTTGTAAATTAAAGGTGAACAACAGGAACATATTATTTGTCGCCAAACCAAAAAGCATAATATTGTAACTTTTACTGAAATTCATGAACTGGGAAAATGTCCAAGAAGAATAACAAACTAGTGGAAGTGAGGTGAGCTGATATATTTAATAGAAAGTTTCCCAGAGTTCATCTGTTGTGACAGTAATGGCAGCCGGAACTTATTGTGTCATTAAATGCAGAGCTGCTATTTATTAGTCATGTGAAAAGCTAGAAGCATGAAATTCCGACTAAAGATCACACAGAGACTTCCCAACAGTCCACCTTGGGGGACCAATAGTCTCACATTCAGAGGAGCACATTTCAATTTTGACTAACTGGTTCAGGAGCGTTAAATGTTTGAATTTCAGATGAAAGAGAAAACAAAATAATCCAAGCAGAGATTCAAAAGGTCACAGAGAAATTTGTAGCCATTCAAGGAGCCTTTTATAGGAAGGGGACAAGACTGTTTTCTCTTCCTGTAGGTTTTCTTTCCCATTGTCTGAGTCACAAGATAAATCCTCAATCTGCTATTCAGAGGCCAGAGCCATCTCCTATCTCTGACTTGATCACATTGCCTATCACAGGTCAACAAACCTTTGAGACCTTCAATCAAGTCTCTCTGTACCTGAAAGAGCTAATCCCCACTGGGAACAAGGAAACGGAGACTGCATGTGAAGCAACCGCTCCAGGTGACACACCTTTGGGAAACAAACCCCAACCGTCTGACCCCAGACAGGCCTGTCATCTTTGTCCCCACTATCAGAACTGAGACCCACTCACAGCCTGTCTTTGGAGGCATTGCTCAAGCTGTCTGCTTGTTTCAGTTGAAAAACAGCCCCAACCTTCTCTGCTTACCTTCCAGAACATTTCTCAGGGCTCCACAGCCACCAGAGCACCCCAACCATACCCGCAAACATCCATGTCCTCGTCCAGTCTTGCCAAGAGCAGACAGTGTGTGTCATTTGTGCCTGTGGTGACTAGTCAGTCTAGCACAGCACCTAACACTTCTCTGTTAAATTCTTCATCTTTTTTGTTTGTGTGTAAATCTTCTAAGCCCGATGGTAACAGCACATCTTTTTTAATGGTTATGTATCTTTTGTTGATGGTCAGCAGAAGAAACAGTGAACATTTTCACGTGTTTAACTGTAAAATAAGGACATTTTATTGCCCACGAGCTATAATTACACACTGAAAGGCTATTTTCCTTTTTGGCCTGCCACTATGTGATGATGAGAATAACATACTTAAAAATAAAATTTCCAATGGAAATGATTTTTTAAAAATCCATGACAGTTCAAGTATTTTCATAACTTAGTTCTACTAACATTTTTATTAATCTCACAGAACAAGAATCTTTGGTCATACAGGACAGAGAAGAAATGAATAGGCAGGAACATTTTTAGCCAAAAATATTTGAACATTTTAGTAAAAAGTTGAGCCCCCACACACACACACCTTTAATCGGCTCTTCTGTCATCAACATATAGAGGTTAAAAGAAAATAATGGTCTGTAATTTTACCTGCCTTCTTTGTTCCTGGATGCACTTAAGAAGCTCTGTTAGGAGTTTTGTTAAAGAGAAAGAATCAAGAGGAAGGTTCTAGAATGGAGACACAACAGGATAAACAACCACAGGGAAAAAAACCAAGCTGTTTGGTAAAACTTGGTAGACAAGTCCAGCAATCAGGACTCCACAGGCAACCTGGCATGATCAAGCTAGACAACAGTAAGGCTGAGCAGCAGCCAGCACAACCTCACTACCCAGGGGCCGGAGCTGCGGCAGGAAGCCCGATTAGCTCAGGCCAATGCCAAAGTGTGCTCAGCAGGCTGGTCCCTGACTGAAAATTGTAGTGCAGGAGGGGGGCCTGCTGTGCCATTCCTGGACACAGTCCTGAGGCTCCTGAGTGGCTGAAGGGAGGTACTACTAGTGGATCTCAGACAGGGCTGGTGGCACCCACTTTATATACTGCACTGGAAACTGGCCCCTGGCTCGCTGTAGAGGCTCAGGCTGGAAGGTAATCTGGAATCTAGGATGCCAGCAGAAGATGTGTTTTTTTGTTTTTTTGTTTTTTTCATGCAGTCACCAGGACACAGGCTGAGGAAGCCAGGGAACAGCCTGAGGCCCTGGCTGCTTTACACTAGGGTTGTTGCAGCTTCTGTTCCTCCAAGAAACACATTTCCTGGTTGTCAACCAAAATTCAACCCAATGCTTGGATCGTTTTTTTCTCCTATTCTCTGGGCTGCTTCTGCATCCTGGCATCACAGTGCTCACTGGTCACTCAGTGGGGGGCCACCTCTGGCCCTCAGTGGCTGCTTCCCCAATGGCAGAGAAGCACAGGTCTAGCCAATGGATGGAGACGTGGTTGTGGTTTTGTGAGGTTTCCCCAGTTCGGAGTGGAGCATGCATCTGCTCAGTTACTCTGGCTGCCTGAATTCAGAGCTGCTGGCGGCTGCAGGGAAAGCTGATTTTCATCTGTGTGCAGTGCCACCTTGCTTAGCAAAGTGGTTCAAACATCATCAGCTTCTGTGCATTGGCACCGCGGGGTGAGTGTCTAAGTTCCTGCCACCCTGCTTGTGGCTGGGCCAGTGGCAAGGGAGGGAGACCCCACCCTGGTCTTAACACTGTAGTGTGAGACACAGTGTCTGAGGAGGCCTTCCGCCTTCCACCTTCATCACTACCTGCCACCAGCATCCAAACAAAACAGCAGTGCCCCTAACCCAGAGGGGAGGGGCAAGGGAAGTCCAGCCAAGTTGCATTTTTAAGTCTCCTGAAATTTTTCTGCCTCTAACAAAGGCGTTCTTGTCTGAGGGAAAGGTGTCGAGTGTCTCCCTTGGCTGACGGAGACATGTGTCCATTGCCTTGTAGCTTAGAAAGGCTAGAGGGAGAATTAAGAGATGTGTGAACTGGAAACTTTATAAAAAGTCTCATTTGCTCAAGGGCTGAGTTGGTGGGATTATAGCCAGTTCCGTCTCTATGGTAAATAGTATGGCGTTGCTTCAAAGTATTAAAATAGATCTACCACGCGATCCAGCAACTCCAGTCCTAGGTATCAACCCCCAAAACGCAAAGACACGAGCTCAAAGAGACATTTGTGCACCTGTGTTCACTGCAGGAATTTCTAATAGTCAAATTCTGGAAACAACTTTCATGAGCAAGGACAGAGCAGTGGAGAAAGAAGATGTGGGTGATCTATATACACACAACGGAATACAACTCAGCTATGAAAAAAAAAGGAGTCTTGCTATGTGTGACAACATGAATGGAACTGGGGAGCAATGATACTAAATGAAATAAGCCAGCAGGACAAAGACAAATGATTTCATTCATATGCGAAAAAGACAGAAAAACTAAACAAAGAAACAGACAAAAGGAAACCAAACAACCCCCAGAAATCTGATTACTGTAGAACTGAGACTATGGGGGTGGGGGTGGGGCAGGAAGGTAAGAGGGAGGGGGGATTAGTAGCTGTGGTGGAGGATTACTGAGGCCTGGAGAGGGGGAGAGTATACCAACAGCCATGTGAAAGTGCATGTGCCTCTAGCTCTACATCGTGTATGGTGCTGAACATAACAGAGCAACAGAAATAATACAAGGGGAAAAGTCTCACTTGTACCACTCATGCTTCAGTCTCGGTGCTGCTCAGACATATGTAGAGTCCATGCTTTTTGCCAAGAGACACCAGATGGCAGCTTCAGGACAAGGCCCAGGTCTCCCGCAGAAAGACTGACTCAAGCTTCCTCACCCCCATTCACTCCATCTACCTGACAGCAGGTGGGAGCAGAAAGCCCCAAGTAGTGGATGTGGAGCCAGCAGGAGCGGGTCCTTCCTACCTCAGGTCACTATCAGAATCTCCAGGGACCAGCCTCTTTAACTTGCAGCCAGGGGAAGATTAGGAAATTCAGAGCATTTTTCTTTATTCAAATAACTCGGAGAGATGATGAGGAGCAGATAGGCAGGAAGATGTGGGTCTTCAGAAAGCAGGAACTAAGAAATGTTTCTTAAGTCAAACGGGAAGCATGGAAAAGACAGAACCCAAGCTAGAAGGGCCCTGGGAGAACAGCTTGTTCAGCTTTAGCCCCTCCAGGGCAGAGAGGACACAAGCCTACAGCTGAGGCTTCCCAACCTGGCCTGTGGGTTGGTGTTAGCAGGTGTGTTTTGGTTGGCAAGCACACTCCACTGTTAAATGTTTTACTCTTAAGTAGCTGCCAACTTCAAGACCTAGAGGTTTCATACTATAAATAAGAAACTAGATTTCCAGATTCCCTTCACAAAGCAGAAGACCTTGTAAAGTTCCTGATGTCCACATGTGTCTCGCAGCTTCTTCCCCAGCCCCCACGAGCCCCTTGACGCTGGCACCAGCCCCAGCCCTGCAGCCATGGACTCTGCGGTCCGAGCATAACCAACTTTCTGGACCAGTGCTTCACCTGGAGGGTGCTGCGAAACAGCCCAAGCCATACCTAGGCTCAGACCAGGTAAGGCAGATTCCTGGCCTAGGGAGGGACCCCGATCTTAAATCCTTGAAAGGTACTAACATGCATATAGGCCTAAGACAGCGAAGGTAAGACCACAAGCCACTTAGGACAGATGAAAAGTGATCTTCCTGAAGTTCTTCAGGGGCTCATTTTACTCCATCACTATTTCAGTTCTTCATGACATTCTATCAAAATCTGATTTCCTTACTCCAGGCTTCTCAGCACCTCACTGTGTGTGTGCACGCGTGTGCATGCGCACTTGTGCCTGCATGTGCTTAACATCTCATATCTCCTTTCTGCTTTACCAAGTTTTTCTGGTTGCTCTATTAAGAGCCCCTCCTCCAGTTTCTCCACATTCTTTTAAAAGTACAATGGGCAAAATTAGAAACAATGCCCTATCTTTAACTAGAAGCATGTATTTCTAGTTCTATCCTGCCATACTTTATATCTCAGAATTACATTCATTTCTTTTCACAGCTTCTTTTTTTTTTTAATTTAATCATCACCTGGTTTCTTATGAACAAGAAATTCATTTGCAAAAACCTGAGACACCACACCCAAAGATGGGAAATCAAGATTTGGGCCAAATAAAAGCACTGAGCATCAAGCTCATTTTGGAGGCAGAAGAATAACAAATTGTCTCCATGGTCGGTCCTAATCTGATACGCAAAATTAAAAAGGACATTGTATGTGATGATAGTTTTTGGGCTTTTGAACTTATAAATGAAATGTTACAATCAATAGGTTGGTCTGATTTGAGGCAATTTCTAAGCAACATTTTAGAACTGCTTTTCTGAGTTTATTTTTAATTTTTCTGTTGTGTAGATTTCTCTTCTTTTTCCTATGTGTGCTCATTGATATCATCCTCACTGTCAGGTTCTAACACAAAAGTTGCTACCTGGGATATGAAACTGGAAGGCCAGATCGAACCTGAGCCTCTTTCTATGAGCTATTACTTCTTTGTGCCCATTCAACAGATTAGAAAACTGAGGCCCAAGAAATTTTCACCACATGCACACAGTTGACTGCCTAGCACCCAATAGCAGATAAGTCTTAGCTTTGGCCTGGCCCTGGGAGGTGGAAGGTGAGACCTTCCATGGCCAGCAGTCCCTGATGCTGGAAGCTGGAGACCACATCAAGAAAACGTTTCAGAAACCTAGACAAGAACAGACTGCAACTCAGTAAGAGACTCTGGGGCCTGAATCACATCAACATGGAGATGCACATGAAACACTGAAAAAGTCAATCTGTGATAAAAAGACACCCCTTGGAAACCTGGGAGGTTGGGGGGGGGAGAGTTAGGGGGGTGGGAGGGTGGAATAAAGATTTTTTAAAAATTCATAAACCTTGAGGAGATCCTTGCATGATGTCAGCTCTCTAAGACTGAAAATCTTGTCCACAGTTGAACTTCACGATTCACTTTAGCAACTGCCGTGTGTGCGCATCTGCCGCACGAGCATCTCACACCCCTTCACACTCACACTTTCATACTTTGGGGAGAAAGGGGAGAACGGCCTATTTTTCTTTATGTCTGGTTTCCCTAAAATGTCTGCCCTTTTAGGACCCAGTTTCAGAGGATGGAGGAGCAGAAGGCATGGGGCATGCGCCGGCCTCAGCGGGAGCCTGAGGCCCACGAGGTTGTGAAAGCCCAAAGGCCGAGATCTCCCAGGAAACGAGTCATTGCGCTCCGGGTGGCGCCGCCACACCCCGTTCCCGGGTTCCCCAAGGATGGGCCGGTGGCATCACTGCGCACAGCACAAAGGTCGCTCCCGGGCGGGAAGGGGGGTGGGGGGGAAGACGCCGACTTGATCTCATTGTTTGCAGTCAATAGTAAAATGCAACTTGTCCCCTTTCTCTAAAAGAACCGGAGGGGGTTAGGGCTGCTTAGGCCCAAGGTCCCTTTCTTTGTGCATGAGTCCCCAGAGCACTGGACGCGTTCCCAGACCCTGGGACTGCAGCCTCCTCTCCGCGTTAGCCCCCCAAGATAAGGCGTGACAATGGGTGTCGCCGGGTCCCCCAACCCGTTCCCCTAAGTGCCGGCGGCTCCTATCCCTGCGGGTGCGCTGGGGGTCACCAGCCCGAGGACCCCGGCCGCCGTGAGCAGCGCCGAGCCGCCGCTACTCACGTTTCCAGAGGGTTTGGTGAAGGAAGGGAAAGCGCGCCGCGAGCCGCTCTCACGCCGCGAGAGGTGACAGGCAGGCAGCCGGCCGAAAGCCCCTCATTTTCTGCAAGAGCACTCAAAACGCAGCTGCCAGGTTTAACAATTCTGTCAGGCCGCCCCTCCCCCACAGACACGAAGATGACAGGCTGGGGGCCGGGGTCTGCGCGTTCGATCGCAGTCACCCCGCGGTATTGCCGCAGCTGGAAAGACAGCAGGGCCGGAGCAGAAAGCGGTGCAAGTGGCCAGCCAGACCCAGGAATTCTCCAGAAACCTCCCCAGGAATTCTCCAGAAACCTCAGGGCTCCCCTATTCGCCCTGAGCGTGAATCTGACCCTTCTCCCGGCCGTGTTTGTCACACAAACCCGCGGCGGGCACCTCTCTGGAAAACCGAGCTGCGGCTCACGTGTGAGGACGCGCTCCCGGACGCGGCTCCCGCCCCATCCACTTGACTTCTGGCGCCGGTGGGACATCCGGCCCTCGGCACAGCGCCGGAAGCCATCGACCTATGTTCCCCTCAGGTTTTTGCGGCGCGCACCGACGCTCCCGC